>JAVSCE010014424.1:0-153108 GCA_032199065.1 Smutsia gigantea | reverse complement strand
AACCATTATAAATATATATGCACCCAACACAGGAGAGCCAGCATATGTGAGACAAATACTAACAGAATTAAAGGAGGAAATAGACAGCAATGCATTCATCTTAGGAGACTTCAACACACTACTCACTCCAGAGGACAGATCAACCAGACAGAAAATAAGTAAAGACACAGAGGCACTGAACAACACACTAGAACAGATGGACCTAACAGACATCTACAGAACTCTAGACCCAAAAGCAACAGGATACACATTCTTCTCAAGTGCACATGGAACATTTTCCAGAATAGACCACATACTAGGCCACAAAAAGAACCTCAGTAAAGTCGAAAATATTGAAATTCTACCATCCAACTTCTCAGATCATAAAGGTATTAAACTAGAATTAAATTTTAGAAAAATAACAAAAAGTCTCACAAATACATGGAGACTTAACAACATTCTCCTAATTAATCAATGGGTTAACGACCAAATCAAAACAGAAATCAAAGAATATATGGAGACTAATGACAACAACAACACAAAGCCACAACTTCTGTGGGATGCAGCAAAGGCAGTTCTAAGAGGAAAGTATATTGCAATCCAGGCCTATCTAAAGAAAGAAGAACATTCCCAAATGAAAAGTCTAAAGACACAATTACTGAAATTGGAAAAAGAAGAACAAATGAGGCCCAAAGTCAACAGAAGGAGGGACATAATAAAGATTAGAGAAGAAATAAGTAAATTTGAGAAGAATAGAACAACAGAAAAAAATCAATGAAACCAAGAGCTGGTTCTTTGAAAAAATAAACAAAATAGATAAACCCCTAGCCAGACTCATTAAGAGAAAAAGAGAATCTACACACATAAACACAATCAGAAATGAGAAAGGAAAAATCACGATGGACCCCACAGAAATACAGAGAATCATAAGAGAATATTATGAGAATCTATATGCTAACAAGCTGGAAAACATAGAAGAAATGGACAACTTCTTAGAAAAATACAACTTCCAAGACTGACCAAGCAAGAAACAGAAAAACTAAACAGACCAATCACCAGCGACGAAATCGAATTGGTAATCAAAAAACTACCCAAGAACAAAACCCCCGGGCCTGATGGATTCACCTCTGAATTCTACCAGACATATAGAGAAGAAATAACACCGATTCTCCTTAAAGTTTTCCAAAAAATAGAAGAGGAGGGAATACTTCCAAACTCATTCTATGAAGCCAGCATCACTCTAATACCAAAACCTGGCAAAGACCTCACCAAAAAAGAAAATTACAGACCAATATCCCTGATGAACGTAGATGCAAAAATACACAACAAAATATTAGCAAACCGAATTCAAAAATACATCAAGAATATCATACACCACGATCAAGTGGGATTCATCCCAGGGATGCAAGGATGCTACAACATTCGAAAATCCATCAACATCATCCACCACATCAACAAAAAGAAGAACAAAAACCACATGATCATCTCTATAGATGCTGAAAAAGCATTTGAAAAAATTCAGCATCCATTCCTGATTAAAACTCTCAACAAAATGGGTTTCGAGGGCAAGGACCTCAACATCATAAACGCTATATATGACAAACCCACAGCTAACATCATACTTAATGGCGAGACGCTGAAAGCTTTTCATGTAAGATGGAGAACAAGACAGGGATGCCCACTCTCTCCACTGTTATTCAACATAGTACTGGAGGTCCTAGCTACAGCAATCAGACAAAACAAAGAAATACAAGGCATCCAGATTGGTAAAGAAGAAGTCAAATTGTCACTATTTGCAGATGACATGATACTGTACATAAAAAACCCTAAAGATTCCATTCCAAAACTACTAGAACTAATATCTGAATTCAGCAAAGTTGCAGGATACAAAATTAACACACAGAAATCTGTTGCTTTCCTATACACTAATGATGAACTAACAGAAAGAGAAATCAGTAAAACAATTCCATTCACAATTGCATCAAGAAGAATAAAATACCTAGGAATAAACCTAGTGAAGGAAGTGAAAGACCTGTACTCTGAAAACTACAAGACACTCCTAAGAGAAATTAAAGAGGACACTAACAAATGGAAATGCATCCCATGCTCTTGGCTAGGAAGAATAAATATTGTCAAAATGGCTATACTACCTAAAGCAATCTACAGATTCAATGCAATCCCTATCAAACTACCAACAGTTTTCTTCAATGAACTGGAACAAATAATTCTAAAATTCATATGGAACCACAAAAGACCCCGAATAGCCAAAGCAATCCTGAGAAGGAGGAATAAAACAGGGGAATTACACTCCCTGACTTCAAGCTCTACTACAAAGCCACAGTAATCAAGACAATTTGGTATTGGCACAAAAACAGACCCACAGACCAGTGGAACAGAATAGAAAATCCAAACATTAACCCAAACATATACAGTCAATTAATATTTGATAAAAGTGCCTTGGATATACAATGGGAGATGACAGCCTCTTCAGCAGCTGGTGTTGGAAAAACTGGACAGCTACATGTAAGAGAATGAAACTGGACTACTGTCTAGCCCCATACACAAAGGTAAACTCAAGGTGGATCAAAGACCTGAATGTAAGTCATGAAACCATAAAACTCTTAGAAAAAAACATAGGCAAAAATCTCTTGGACATAAACATGAGCGACTTCTTCATGAACATATCTCCCGGGCAAGGGAAACAAAAGCAAAAATGAACAAGTGGGACTATATCAAGCTGAAAAGCTTCTGTACAGCAAAGGACACCATCAGTAGAACAAAAAGACATCCTACACTATGGGAGAATACATTCATAAAAAATGTATCTGATAAAGGGTTGACATCCAAAATATATAGAGAACTCATGCACCTTAACAAACAGAAAGCAAATAATCCAATTAAGAAATGGGCAGAGGACATGAATAGACACTTCTCTAAAGAAGAAATTCAGATGGCCAACAGGCACATGAAAAGATGCTCCACATCGCTAATCATCAGAGAAATGCAGATTAAAACCACAATGAGATATCACCTCACACCAGTGAGGATGGCCAACATCCAAAACACAAACAACAACAAATGTTGGCGAGGATGTGGAGAAAAGGGAACCCTCCTACACTGCTGGTGGGAATGCAAATTAGTTCAACCATTGTGGAAAGCAGTATGGAGGTTCCTCAAAAAACTTAAAATAGAAATACCATTTGACCCAGGAATTCCACTCCTAGGAATTTACCCTAAGAATGCAGCAGCCCAATTTGAAAAGAACAGCTGCACCCCTATGTTTATTGCAGCACTATTTACAATAGCAAGAAATGGAAGCAACCTAAGTGTCCATCAGTAGATGAATGGATAAAGAAGAAGTGGTACATATACACAATGGAATATTATTCAGCCATAAGAAGAAAACAAATCCTACCATTTGCAACAACATGGATGGAGCTAGAGGGTATTATGTTCAGTGAAATAAGCCAAGCTGAAAAAGACAAGTATCAAATGATTTCACTCATACGTGGAGCATAAGAACAAAGAAAAAATACTGAAGGAACAAAACAGAAGCAGACTCACAGAACCCAAGAACGGACTAATAGTTACCAAAGGGAAAGGGACTGGGGAAAATGGGTGGGAAGGGAGGGATAAGAGGGAAAAAGGGGCATTACGATTAGCAGATGTAATGTTAAGGGGGCACGGGGAGGGCAGTACAACTCAGAGAAGACAAGTAGTGATTCTATAGCATCTCACTACGCTGATGGACAGTGACTGTAATGGGGTTGGTGGGGGGGACCTGATGAAGGGGTAGTTTAATAACCATAATACCATAATATTGCACATGTAATTGTAGATTAATGATAATAAAATAAATTATATTAAAAAAATATTGGTAGCCCTATTTTTAGAGTTGTTTTCTAGGAAACACACAGATAAAGCAGCCCTGTATGTATATTGCTAGGCAGTCCATTTTTATGATTCAGTTCAATCATTCATCTTTATGAGTGTTTGGTTCCAAATGAGTTTATGTTCTTCCTAAAAATAAACTTTACCTACCACAGACATTGGAACCAGTAAGGAGAACCAAAATGATATGCCACAATCTCTGTGGGTCAACTCCAGAATGGTTGTTCCCAAAATCATTTGAAGGTTATCTTCATTAGAATACTCAAAGTGAATACTTCAAGGATAAATGTACTCATTTGTAGGCTATCTTAAAAGGGGTTTTTAATCCCACTACTTTAAAAAAGATTTGAAGTAGCCATTGATCATTTAAATGGTCACATTAGTTTAACCTAGCATTTCATATGACCAAATTTCAGGGAAATGGTTGTTTTTGTATGAATGAGAAGAAAAAAGATGAAATTTTATGTTGAAGGATGTGAAATGGAGATATTGGGAGAAAAAAACAAAAATTAATTGAACTTTGGATTTAATATAATAAAAAGACATACAAACAAATGGGATGAGGGGCAATTATTTTGAATCCTTACCTTATATCATAAAGCACAACAAAATAAACACAAGTGAAGGAGCACAGTATGAAAAGACACCATGACAGTGGCAAGTGTTGGGGAGGATGTGGAGAAACTGGAATATTGCTAATGAGAATGTAAAATGGCACAGCCACTTTGGAAAATAATTGGCTGTTTCTTAAAAGTTAAGCATAAATCTACCATATGACCCAGCCATTCCACTCCTAGGTATCTACTCAAGAGAAATAAAAATACATGTCTACACAAAGACTTGTATGTGAATGTTCATAGCAGCTTTATTCATAATTCTCAAAAGGTAGAACCACCCAAATGTCTACCGATGGATAAATGGATAACCAAATGTGGTACACCCATTGGTTCTATTATTCAGCCATAAAAAGGAATGAATACTGATACATGACACAACATGGCTAAACCTGGAAAACACTGTACTAAGAAGCCAGCCAAAAAAGACTACATATTATAGGATTCCACTGATATGCAATGTCTAGAACAGGGATATCCATAGAAGCAGAAAGTAGATTAGTGTTTGCCCAGGACTAGGAGTACGAATGAGGAGTGACCACAAATGAGAAGAAAGTTTCTTTTGGGGTGATAGAAATGTTCCAAATTTAGATTGTAGTGAGGTTTGCAGAACTCTGTAAACTTACTAAAAGTCATTTAATTGTACTTAAAACAACTGAATTTATAGTAAGTATACCTCAATAACATTGTTAAAAATAAATGCTGTAATTAATGATTTTACTTTCCATCTATTTTTGGCTCCTAAGCTTAAATTCAGTACAAAAATAACAAAGGGATGATAGCTGTGATTACATACAAATGTAGAGGCTTTATACATCAAAACACAAAATTAAAAAATGCAACGAATAAACTGGCAATAACATTTAACATAAGAAATTAATTTAATGAATATATAAAAATTTCACACAAATGTGTGCCAAAAAAGTGTTTATATCCCAATATATAAATGGGCAAAGGGTATGAAAACAGACTAGTTCACACCCATTTCAGAAAATGAGTAATAAACAGAAGAAAAATATATTCAACCCTAAGAATAATCAGAAAAAATGTAAATTTAAAAAGCTATTAATTTTCACCAAGTAAAATTGCAAATTATTTTTTTTAAACGTAATACTCCATTCTGGTGTGAGTATGGTGAGAAAAATTCTCATGTATCTTCTTGGAATAAATATAAATAAAGACATCCTTTTAGAAAAACCATTTGGCTGTTTGTCTCAGAAGCCTGACAAATATCTGTATCTTTTGACTAAATAATCCTACTATAATTATATGATGCTAGCTTAAGAAAATAATTTGATACAGAAAAAAAATCTTAATAAGATATTCAATTGAGTACCACTTGTAATAATAAATAATAAGAGACAGTCTGACAATAAGAGAATATTTAAGTAAACAATTCTACATTCATCCAATAGAATATTATATTACCATTAAAATTATTTATGAAGAATTGGTAATGACATGGGAAATACTTTAGTCATAGTATTCAGTGGAAAAAAACCCCATCAGTATACAAATTGTTAAATGAAAAAAGAAAGTCACATCAGGATACAGTATCAACTCAATTAGTAAAAAAAAAAAAGGTGTGGAAAATGACTGGAAGGAAATATACTGAAGTATTAACTGTTACTCCCTCTGGGTAGGTGGGATTTTTCAAATATGCATTGTAATACTACTTGCATAGTTTTTTAGAAAATATAATTTAATGCTGTTTATTAAAAGGAAATCTTGAAAGCAAAAGACCAAAGGCAGGTAGCCCAGAGTAGCTCACTGTCTATGTTGCAAAGGTTGTTACAACCTTATCTATCAAAAACTGGTAGTGGATTAACGGACCCAGTGATTTGATGTGATTCACTAAAATTTAATTCACTGGACAGAATGCTGTATTCTCTATTATTCACACGCTGTTTAAACCAACTAATGGCTAGGCTGGCAGCAGTCTTATTTTGCAAGGAAATATTTAGCAAGCCATCTACCAACTGGAGCTGTCCATCCACGGTTATTCATGGCCTATTTGTTGCGTTTGATCATAGCCCAACAGAGCAGTCACTGTCTCCCATATATCAGAAAGAACCATGCAATTAAGTCAATTCAGGCCCCAAATCAGTGAATTCAATGAGACAAATAAGGTTTAAAAAAAATGTCATCGGTGTCACATGAAGCAAAATTGATTGACTGAACTCAGTTTTCAACTGATTTTTGTAGTACTCTGAGCACTCCAACCTGCAGCTACTTGCTTAAAGTACAGCCTGTTTGCAGCCACACTATGTCACTAGAACCAATAATAATTTTTTTTAATCTGTTGTACAATTTTTCAAGGTACCAATGTTTCCATTCTGACAACCACGAGAGAGGTAGCCTACACGAACAGCAGCAACTGAGGGCAGATGGCCCCCAGCCTTAGCCCAGAGCAGAAATCCTGAGGAAAAGGGGTCTTTCAGATATGACTTCTAAAGAGAAAGTGAAAGGTGCAACTTCCAACCAAACGTACCCTGCTGAAATGAGCCACAGTTCCCAGAGCTACTTCCCAGGACATGTTCACAAACGGCCACTGCAGCCCTCAGTGGCTGATACAGCTTCCTCGGAACTGGAGACCATTGTGTTGTTATTAGTGGTCGCTCTCTTTTTTGTCCTTTCTTCATGTGGGTACTCATTAGGCTAGAAATAGCTGTTCTATTAGACCACCTGAAGAAAAGAAAGCATTCCACCAGTAGAGCATGAAGTGAGGTACTGTCCCTGGGCGAAGAATCCCAGGTTTGGTCTTCGCGATTTACAGGAAGACCTTGGGCAAGCCACTCTGCTGGGCTGCTGTGCACGGCATGAGAAATGGAAAGTTTGAAAAGTTCCGTATTCGATAACACCATAAGCCAGATCATCCAAAATCCTTCCTTAAAATGCCAAATAAAATAAATAAATAATTGGTCGAAATGCATAACTAAGCTCACAACAAAGTAAGGGAAATTCTCAGAAGACAAAACTGAACTGAGAGCAAAAATTCAGAATTTTAAAAAAGGAGGGAAGCCAAGCTTGCTGGGGGACTTTGGCCAACATTCACTCATCAGGAAGACAGAGCACAAGAAGACTAAGACACACGGTGTAATGGAGACGGCAGAAAGGGCCAGGCTCTGGAAAGGCACAAAGAACCTCCTGATTGGATGTAGGTTGCAAAAGAAATAGAAGATCAAACATGACTTCGTACTTGTGTCCTAACTGGGAGTATAGAGCTGGCTCTCTGAAATGGGGAAGGGTGGAGGAGCTTCAGGGAGAGGCAATGGTGGAGATCGTTGGTTTAGGGGTCGACATACTTAGTTTGACATCGTATTAGACCTCCAACTGGAGACACAGTTGTTATATCAATAACTTCTGACAAAATAGACAAGTTCACTTTCCAACGCCAGTTCAGAAGCAGAAAGCCTGACTATTCTTACAACTTTTAAATGAATTCAGTCATTGGTTGTGGGTTTTCTCTTCCCACAAAGAAAGCATCAGTAAATTCTAACAAACATTCCAGGATCACAGTATTTCCACTCTTATTATATAACCTCTTACAAGAAGGAGAAAGAGGAGGACAGAAAGAGGGAGAAGGAAATAAGGGGGAGGAGGATGACAGAGGGGGAAAGATGGAACATTCCAGTTAACTTCAAGAAGCTTATGCATCCAAACGTGACAAGAATCATACAAGAAAAATCATGCAACAATCTCATTCATGAACATGAATGCAATAATTCTAAATAAAATATTAGCAAACCAAAGCTACCAGTATATAAAAAGTTAAGATACATATGACCAAGGTTAGTTGAATACTAGAAAATCTCTTAATTTAACTTACCTCAAATTAAAGATATAAATGGGTCTTTCACCACGAAGGAATCCTAAGTGGTGAGTAAACATGTGGAAGATGCTCAATTTTATTAGTAAATTGGAGAATATCATTTTGAACATACCAAATTAAAAAAAAATGTTTTTAACCTGACAATACCAAGGGTAGCATGATCAACCCAACAGCACTGGAGAAGCTTTCACAGTAAGCAAATAACAACCCTTAGCGCTCAGGTTGCCACTTTCAATTCCACCCCCCAGAGTAATGGAGAAATGGTTGATTCCAGGCCTGTGACATAAAACGTGGAAAATGAACCTGGCACTTCCTGTCGCACCAGAAAATTCGGACTCTGCTAAAGAGTATCACAAATGGGTCAAAAGGACATCCAAGCGAACTTAAAGAAGCTCCTACTGGCTGAAGATGGGACAACTGAACATCACTAAGTTTAATGGCAGCAATGGCTTGAAATATTAAATATATTTTAAATGTGGTATGCTGGAAACCAATGTGTTATTTTGAAAACTAATAACTAAAGGGAAAGAATCAAGCAAACCAAATGTGTTTACAAACGGTATATTAGGATACCAACTAGTTGATGAGGAAGATTTCTTTATAGAAGAATCCCAGCTAGGAAGTAAATTGGGAGTGATAGAATTTTAATATTTTAACACCATTATTAAATAATGAATCTAGGCAATAATCACTAATGGCTGTCATTAACATCATTAAAAAAAACAGTTAACTGGGTATTATATGCTTCATAGTGGATGGAAGCAAAACACATTATCTGAAGTATTTCTGTCAAAAAAAAATAAAGCTAACTGATAGTTCTTTAGGTCTTACCACCAATTTACAATAAATAGAGGGTTCAGTGGAACATGTCGATGGACACACTGGAATGCAATTGGCAAAATCCAGACTCTGGAAAACTACACAGAATAAATGACCTGGTTTCTTCAACAAAGAAACCATAAAGAACAAAATTAAAGATCAAGAGGAAACCTATATAGCAAGAGAGACTAGGAGCTTTATCAAGCAATTGTAATGTATTTTATTTGAATACCGATGTGAAATAAAAAAAATAATTTCTGACATATTCAGAAATAAATTTTTAAAAAAGATGTGACAGTAGCAAGGGTAAGCAAGACTGTGGTGTAATAGAAACCCTATACACTGCTGGTGGGAGCAGGAACGACACAGTCACCTTGGTAAACAGCTATTCATTATCCAGGGCTGGGTGTACCCTAACATGAGACACTCCACTCCTAGGTTTATGCCCTGCAGAAACTCTTGCTCATTGGGCACCAACAGACAGTATGGGAGTGTTCACAGTGACAACATTCAAACAGTGAGAACCCCCTACCCATGTGGCCAACACCCACAATAGCAAAAATAAACTGTGGTGTATTCATAAAAAGATACTGGATCACAGTGAAAAATGAGTAAACGGAGCTACCTGTCAACATGCATGACTCTCACACCACGCTGTGTATTTTAGAAGAATATAAACAGAATGATACTCTTCTATAAAGTTCAAAAACTTGTAAATCTAAACAATATACTGTTTAAGAAGATAAGTTTTTCTGATGGGCTTAAAAGGCCTGACATAGGTTGGGCAGATGTAGAGATAGGAAAACCATACAGGAAACCAAAGGAATGATCAAAACAAAACTCAGCAAATGCTTTACCTCAGGGACAAAGGAAGTGGGGAGCTCGATTAGGGGATGACACATGGCGTCTTCAACAGCACTGCTTCTCAAACTAGCTGTGGACACATGGCCATTATTATTCTTTACAATACATATGTGTATAGATTTATATTCTTTTATGTATATACATTATTTCCAAGTTTTTTAAAGAAGGTGAACCAAATGACTAAAGCCAGTCCTATTGCTTAAAATTTAACTCCAGTGACTTGGGAAAAACAATATTCACTTTCTCATTAGAGGTGGCGAATATTAAGTGAATCAGTGTACACCAAGTGCTTGAATGGGGGCCAGATATATATTAAGTGCTCAATAAATACAGTGGGTACTATTACCGTTATCTTCCTATTTACCACTAGCACTGCTGAGAACATCTTTATCTTATGATCTGAGAGGGGAATTATTAAAATCCCTAACAAAGGAAGTTGTCAAGACTACTTTGTATTATTGCTTGTAGCAAAGCGAGCGCCAGCCAGGTAACAACGTCTCCCTCCTCTCTCGGCCCCATGGCTGCCTTGGTTCTGACTGACACCACACGCTGAGTCCAAAGGCTTACTCCCCTGAGTCACACTGGATAATGCTGAGAGCACAGCACCTCGCTTGTGTCTCTGCAGCCAAGTATTTCAAAGATCATGGAGAAACCTGTGTCCTGCTGCTTTAAAAATGTGATGACCTCATTAAAACTGTCTGCCCAACCGCCCCCGGCCTTTCAAGCCTGTCAGACAGACACACTCACCATCATGACTCCGTCTTCCTCATGCGCTCTTGACCTGCCTTTTCCCCAGTCTTGTCCATACAGGCGGTGGAATTCTTGACCCACTGACTCCAGCGTCCAGCTCTCCTCGGGCATTTTGGACTTGGCCCTGGTCTTGGTATCCCTATCATTCACATCACAGTCATCCCTGTCGAGCTGTAGCTTGTCAGGCCCGGCGGTGCTCCATCTTCAGGGATGTACTGAACAGGAAAATGTTCTCTGGCTCCAGGCCAAATCCTGGTGGCTTTGCTAAGAGGCTTTTGGGTGCAAGTAACAGAAACTTCAACTCAAATTGACATAAATAATAAACATGATGTGGTACTGGCTCAGTAATTAAAAACCACAGTAATAGGGTGAGTTTCAGTGGCCCAGTGATGGCACCAAAGACACAGTTTCTTTTTTATCTTCTCTTCTATGGCACCTGCTTTATCCTAAAGCTGACTTCCTGCACATTTGCCAAGTGGTTAGAAGCAGCTTATGGGCTGCACGTTTCCTCATTTATGTCTAGTGGGAAGGGGAAAAAAATCTCTCTCCCAGTAGCTCTCATAGAAGTGTGACCTCTTCCTGTCTGAAAGTCCCTAGAAATTTTTTTTTTTAGCTCATTAGCCTGAATTCGATCATGTGTCCTGAACTGAGCATTGTGCCCAGTGGGATGGAACATTCTAGCGGGGGATTAGCTAATCAGAACCTAAGGCTGTGTTTCTGGAGTGGAGTCTCCTCTTCTAGAGCACGCGGGCTGGTGTAAGAGGCATGACACCTATGCTGTTTCACTCCAGCCCCAGACCCATTCTCTGCTCTCTTCTATCCCCTCAGAGGCAAACTTTTGAGAATGTGTCACCCCAGTTGCCTTGCTCTCCAGCTTCTAGTTGGATCTCATCCTTGGAACAGCAACAACAATGGGAAATCAGAAGGCGGAGGAACAGCGTGGGAGTGACTATTTCCCCAGCTTGCTCTCTGCCTTGCTGTGGTTCTAGCAGAGGCTGTGTTTCACTAGACAAGCAATTCTACTGGGCAGACCCAGCCCTTCCAGCTCCCGCTCTAGCCAGGCTCTGGTCCCGCCCCCCTCACCCAATCAGGAGTAGGAGTGGCTTTCTGCTCTCCTCAGTCCCTTAGTGCTCCATCATCTTTTGTTGGTCCCTATTCAGCCCCCATCTCTGTAACTAGCCCCTTCGGTAAGCCCTGTGGTTTCCTTCCCAGACCTTGACTAATACAGTATCTAAATGAAGACTGGGAAAATGTTACCAGCAGGAAGGGAGAGTGGACAAGACAGTAAATGCCCTTTGTCACCCCCACTCCTGCGCTCCTCACATACCAATGGGAAAGAAGAAACCACCCCTTCATTGGTCTCCAGTAGACAGTTTACTATACTAGCTTGTCCTTCTGCTACGGACCACGTATGCTATGAATAATATTTGAAACACACACACACACACCAGAAATCCTGTCTCTTCCCAGAGAAATGCTCTCATCATTCCCTGACAGCAAAGGACTTTCAGTTGTTTCTTGAGCTCACCCTCAGGCAGACACAGGCTAAGATCTTCAGACCTGATGTTTCTGCCAACTAATGCTGGTTGCCCACAGCATATTTCAATAATCACCTGGAAAATGGAAGACAGAAAAACGGGGGAGAAAGAGTGAGTAGACAGAGAAACTCGAAATGGAACAAAACCTAAATGAGTGACATAGTCCACCAGAAATGTACAACTTCACAAGTCTCCTGGTTATTTGACCAGACTTTGGTGATGGCCACAAGGATTCCCCCTCATTATTGCCAAGCCCTTCTCCCCCTCCACACTGTAACCCTGGGAGAGGTGACCCTTGTGCTCACAGCAGCACAAGGACAGGTCAGGCTGAACAAGTTTGGGGAGAAGGGATCTGTATAGGTAAAAGGGGACAAGTTATGGGATTTGGGGCCTACTACACAGGCATATTCCTACTGGGTAGAGAAGATAGCAAGGTGTGCACATAGAATAGGGAGGAGTATACTAAAAGATGTGAAGAGATGGGCTCAGGACTGTGAAGAAATCCTATTCCAAAAAGTTACCCACCCCTACCCCTTCAGGAAAGAATGAGCCCTTGGAACTGGTCTAACTGGTTGTCAACGAAGATGAATCGTAGAGGAAAAGCTGCTGGGCTTTGTCATCATGAATGTGTGTGTATGTACGTGTATGTGCAAGGGATTCCCCAGCACAGATAAAGCTCTCCTTTCTCCTCTCATCTCCTTTGTAGCTCTGTGGCTGTGCTTTAGTGGGCTAGCGCACTACACCCACTGGACCCCATCCCAACAGCTGGGGAAGGACACACAGCCCACAGCGCGCAGCACCTGGCCTTCCACCCCACAACAGCTGTTACAACCACGTAAGAAGCATGGGGTCACCGGGCAGTTTCCATGAGAACAAAGGGCCAAGGATGCAGAGATAATTTCATCAAACGGATTCAACTTCCTGGATGACCTCATTCCAAAGATCTGCAGAGCCCAGATAAGCATCACAGGGATCTGGCAGAGGGCCCCTCCAGGGAAAGGATGGGATGGGAAGCTGACTTTCCAGAGTCTGTTCTGCCTTCCTTGACCAAGGGACGGAGCACCTGTGGCCATCCAAAGTCCTGGTGCCCCAGGCCAGCTCCTGACAAGTCCACAAGGAAATTGAATGAGTCCTGTCCCTTCAGAATGTAAGGCCTCCACTGACCCCACATGGGTCCCCTGAGATTTTTCTTCTGTGTCACCACCAACCATACATTTCTCATATTTTTAGCCAAGTGAAATTATATGTCATTCTTGACTCTTTCTTTCATAGTCTCACAATGTGAGAATTAAAATGAAATCATAAAAATAGTAAAAATAGGCAAAAAAAAAAAATTGGTACATCTCAGAATATAATCTGTGAGCCTAATAGCGATTTAGCAGTAAAGAAAATTAAATTTATTCATTCCCCAAACAGTTTTTCAGCCCTTTTTGTGCCAGACACGAATTCTAGCCTGGGAGACAGAGAGATCAAACACATTCTCTATTCTGGTAGAGCTCACAGATTTCTTAGCAGTCACAGATATTTCAACAAATGGTTATGTAAGTGCTACAAAGTAACTTTATCCTTGGGAATTCTACTAATATTATATTAAATAATAAATAAGCCAAAGCCAGAATGAGTCATTTATCCAAACTTTGTTTTATATTGCTCAGTTCTGGCCCCAGAATTTGTTGATTTATTCAATACTGTTGCCACAGATCAATTGCCTTGTTTCAATAGAACTTTCCGTAGTGAAGGAAAGGTTCTAAATCTGTGCTGCCCAAACAGGGTAGCCACTAGCCAGTGTGGCTATTGAGTACTTGAAATGTGAATAGTGTGATGAGGAACTGAATTTTAAATTTTATTTAATTTTAATTAATTTAAATATAAATTGCCATGTGTGGCCAATGGTTACCACGTTGCATAACACAGTTCCAGAGTTCTAGTTTGATGTAGATCTGGCCATATTTACCAAAACCAGTGAAGGTTAATCAATGGAGATTAAAATCAAGTAACACACCAATGGGAATGGCCAATGAGTCATTAATGAGTCAACTGCCTAACCACCTGGACTTACTTGGCCTTGAATGTCTGTTACTCAGATGGGGCAGGAAAGGAGGTAGGAAGTGCAGCCATAAGGCTAAAGCAGCTAAAATGGAAGCAGTAAGCACATCAAAACAAAGAGCAAGCCGGGGGACAGCACTAAGCTGGTGAGTGTCAAACAGTAAAATTAACTGTTTCAACGTCAAATTTCTAGAAAGTTGATATATTAGAGAAATCAATTGAATGTGATCCAAAAACCATTTATTAACAACAATTATTATCAATAAATGTTTTTTTGAAGGCTTCCCATGTGCTTAGTACCAAGGGAAGGTTATTCAGAAACCTCTGGTATCACCAGTCTCTGCCTTAAAGAAGTTGAAGTTTTTGCTTGAGATACTAAATACACATACACAGAACAGGGAGCAAATGATACAAACAGTATTCAGTAAAGCACTGAGGTCTATTTAACTTAGCCTAGCTAAAGCCTACCTCTAAGCAAGAAGCACAGGGCAGGAAGAGGCAGGGAGAGGGGGCCAGTGAAGGCTACAGTCCCTGGGAGGTCTGCACGGAGAGGAGGAGCTTTGATGTGCGCTCTCTGCCACTCTGAGGCCTCAATCCAAGGCATCCCAGCATCCCAAGTCCTGCACCACCGGGCTTGCACCCGCCTCCAAGCAGCACCCTTCCTCGGACACTCACTACCCGTTTTTGCCAACAGGACTTGTATTTTCCCAATTTGCATGCCATCGCTCACGCTGAGCCATTATACAGGCAAAACCATTGGTGGACCAGCAGGGTTGCCCAGTGCTGGAGTCACAGACCTCTGCTTGCATCCCAACCTCCCCAAGTCCTAGGTGGGGGTTTCCCAGGCACATTCCCTAACCTCTCTAAGACCTGGTTTCCTCAAACATAAAATCGGAGTAATATCCACTCACAGGGTTTTGTGATAAGGAAGTGAGATAAATAAAAGGCTTACACAGAGCTATTTTTTAAACTGCTTTTCATAACTTTACCTGACAATTTCCCATCTATCTTTTAAAGTTCTGCCTGGGTACTCTACCTCCTGAGAAATCTCCACTGACCTCCCCTTGCTGTTGGTTGGCATCCTTCCCCAAGGAATTCCTGCTCGCTGCACTCAAAGCTAGTGAGAAACTACATCCCGCTTCACCTGGAACAGCCCTAGTTTATCTTGGCATCCCGTGCAGTTTTTAGCATTTGTCCCACATGTTTTACTTTTCTATAAATACTGCTAGTGCTCATTGCATTAAATGCCCTGGGGTAAGTTTGGTAGATGTCCACTTTGTACTTCTAGCTTCTTGCATGGTCTGATCTGCAAATATGTTAAGATGTACAGGCAGTAAACAGGGGTCTTACTGTTATGAGTGCTTAAATCTGAAAGATGACCAGCAATAACCTGTCTCTTTTCCTGAGCTTTTCTATGTGAAAGCTAGAACAGGTGATCACTAACATGTCCCTTCTGAGGACAGCACTCAAGGCTCTTGTTGCTGATACAGTCAAATAAGTAAATATAAATGTAAATACATAACTATCTATATCTCCTTCTGGTTTCGGAAGGTGGGAGGAGTTATATTAGGCACCACTGCTCCTGCTGGCCATTTGGTATACCAGCCAGGTGTGTCTCAGCCATTGGGGGCCTGAAAGATGCACAAAGCCACCAGGCTTCCAGTCCCTCTAGTCTGGAAAATAAGGGAATTATACATTAAGTGTAAAACATGCCAGAGTAGGAGGCTGAGTGGTCCCGCAATACAGTGTGTGATGAGATATCTAACTGCTCTTGCTGTACGGTTTTCACTCATAATATGGCATAAAATTTTATTTTACTATGTGGTAATACTTTTTCTACTTGATAATAAATGTTCTCAGCAGCAAATGCACAAAAAAAAAGTGCATGTTAAATGAAAGACTAAGTACTGAATTTCCACATGACAATAAAGTTGGTAAGTATGTTACTTGTACAAAATCTTTGATGACATTTACCATTCACCACCGGGCCCTGGTGACATCACAGACCACAAAAATCAGCCACAAATCTGCTGAGGAAGTTCAAGCCTCTACTTCAGATGTTACAACTATTTTTCAAAGGCTTTGCCCCCAAATGACAGTTTCACAACTGCAGTTGCAGAAGGTATGTTTATGCATCACCCTGCGAAGCAAGACTCTTCATTTACATCAAGCGACTTTTCAATTAATTTTGCCAATTTTTATTGGAAGTCTTAAACTGATAGCCATACATGTTTTGGAGACCTTAGCAAAAGAAGAGCTGAACACTGCATGAAACCCTTTTTATATTAGAGTGTTCAGATACTTCAAATAGAAAATCGATTAATTCCAGTGATGGTGTGATTTTTTTTTCCCCCATACACATTCATGAAATCAAAGTAGAACTGTTGGAGGTTTATTCTCAAGTAAAACACTTGACATTGTTAGGAATATTGTTAAAACTTCAGTTCAAAAGTTCAGCACTGAAGATGAGATGTTTTTTCAGGAATAATAAGAATAGGAATTTAGCTTAAGTTCACAGAAAAAATAATGTTCTAATCAAATTAAGAAAGCTACAGAGCAGAATGTACTTGAAATTGTTATGGAGTACATAATTCATGATTGTATCCAAAAAACTGTGATATTCCACAAATGACACAGAAACTGTCATTGTCAAAAATTACAAATATTTCTATATATAAACAAAGCAACCACAGTACAAAATTCCTGTGACAGAGCTTCTATTAAGTATCCAGTCACTCCACTTACAACAAACTCTGCATCAACAATAACAAAAGTTTAGCTTGGGAGTACACATTGTCTGCCTTTCTCTCTTGTCCATTAACAATCAGATTTTAGAAATATTTGAGCCTTTGAATAATTATTTTGTAAATCAATCTGTGTATCCTGGAATACCATTAAATTCTTTTAGAATAATTTCTTAAATGTTGGTTGCATTTTGATGAAAATGAATTGGAAGATTTTAATAACTTACTCAATAGATGGAGCACAAAAGAAAATTCAGGCTCTGAAGCTTTTTATGAATTGTAATTATCTAAAACAAGCTTTCACAGGGACACGCTGAAATTGTCTCTACCCAAGCAAAGGAGGAAATGAAGAAATTAAATTGTGGGAGCTCAGAGGTATACAGTACTTTGACTTGTGGGAAGGATCTTTTGATGAAGCTCCTACTTTTAACTAGCTCAATTATATTCTGAAGTGGAATATAATTGAAAAGGTCTGCAATTTTACATCTAACTACAGTGAAACAGTCAAGAGAGTCATAAGTAGTAAGAAATTATTTGACAACTCATGTCTTGTAAAAATATTTGTTGAAAAAAGATTCTCTGAATGGGGGCAAAAGACATACCTTGTGAATTTATTTGAGCTGAAATAGTAACAACCCAATTTGCAAACATTAGAATTGAGAATATTTCTCGAGTCTCCATTTAGCTGCATTTGATCTGAGCTTACTCAGTAATTCAGCACCTCTACAGTGAGTATTTTCTCAATTAAAAATATTTTTTTGGTCCACGGAGAAAGGTCAATTTCAAATTTATTCATCACAAAAGACAACTGTACATATGGCAGGCAACTTGAAAAATTAAAAATAAAAAGACACTGAAATAAATACATTGTTCAAAAATGTCAGGGATTTACAACAGAAACAGATATGACTGAGAAACTGATTATATATTTCTGTATAATAATATGTTCAATGTGGTTGTATTTTGCTTGCATTTTCTTAATATAAAATTGTTTAAAATTTTGCTCTGTGAATACAGTTTTCTATTTTTTAAAAAGAATTTTATTTTTCATATTTGTTTTTGAAGAGAACTACTTAGAGTTCTACCACTATGCTGAAACTGATTTCCTAGACAATAAATAATTTCAAAAACTAAGTAACTTTCATTATTTTAGCACCACATATCTCCAAAGCATCCGGGTCAGGTAAATTCTAAGCTTACCCCAGCCACAGCTCACACCAGCCTTTGGTATGACTGTTTATGTATCATTCTTTCCCACTCCACCAGAACTTCCCTGAGAGCAGGATTTGATGTTACTGACTCGGCATCCCTTTATTATCTTCCCATGTGCCAAGCACTGGTTAACTATTTTAATCCTCATTAACCTCTGAGATGGGCATTCTAACTACCTCCATTCACATATGAGAAAACTGAGGTGGGGAAAGTTAAGTAATTCAACTATGGTCCCACATTCTACACATTGACAGAGCTGGGATCCCAGCCCACGCCCTTGACTTACAACCTCGTGAGGCTCCCTTTCAGTAAATGTCTTAACGATAAACAAAAACCAGGTGAGTGAACGAACGAACAAACAGGAAGATGGCGACGGCAGTCACTGTAGCCATAATGAGTAAAATGGTGGCAGTGAGAGGAATTACCTAACTCACAGCTTGATGTTCACAGTTGAAAGCATAGAAGAAAGGTTTGGAGTTAGAACCAGCACTTTTCAAAGGAAAATGACTTTACCTTAAGTAAACAGGGTTATTTACTCAGCACACCACCCACCAGGATGCAAGGAGTCAAGAAAACAAACGTGCTTTCCCCTGCTGATAACAGAGACCTCCTCAGTCTGGCTGTGTACTCAGACCGCGATAAGCAGATGCTCTCTGGCTGGACAAGGATGTTGTGTACCCTGCCCTGACAGGCTCTGGATTTCTGCTCCGGCCCCAGCTGGTGCCTGCAGGGCAGGAGTAAAGTCGTGAAGAGTTCTTTCTCACATGCCTGGGATTGGAGATGGTGGACGGCAGAGGGCCTGAGGCATCAGGAAAGAAACGAAGGGTGCCAGGGAACAGGAATGCTAGCATTCCATTAATTCTAGCATTTCACTAGCAGGACCTGACGGTGCCCTTGACAGAGCTGGCATCGTAGGGAAGAAAACTGTCATGGAAAGGAATACACTCCAGTGAGGTGGGGCTTGTTGAGTTTGGAGAGTGGTTGGTGATTTTTTGGGAAATTGGTCAGAGAGACAGAGAATGTGGGAATACTGAGAGAGGGCCACGGCAACCCGGGTCACCTCGCCTCCCAATGAGCTGAACTCAGAGGTCCTGTTGGAAAGAAAGGTGTAGGGGTGATGAAGACACAGGCCCTCCCATGTGGAACAAACACTGAGTGAGAACACACTGCCTGTAGCAGGACAAGCAATAACCACCATCACACCAAGACAGTCTCCACACCCTTCCCCAGCAGCCATAGACTTCGGCATTTCCCAAGGGAAGCACTGTGCTTCTCAGTTCTTCTGGCAACAGCAGATCTGCAGTGGCCTTCCTCACCCAGGCCTACTTCTTCCCTTTTTATTTTTCACAGGTGTTTCCTGCAACAAACCTGCACTTTTCATTCTATTCCCATGTCTGCTTCTTGTAAGATCTGAATTGACACACTTCCCAAATCTCTGAAAATGACATTCCCTTCTTAAGACACAGAGAAAACCCTAGTGTAATTAATGTTCTCTGGTTATCTTCAGAAATCAAGGACCCAACATTAATGGTTCATTGATTCACTTATTCAACTAATTATTCATTTAATCAATCATTTTCACAGGTATTAAACACCCACCCTAGGCCAGGCGCTGTGCTGGATCCTGGGGATATAACCAAAGAAGCAAGACATACGTGACCATCCCGGCCACGCAGCTTGGTGAATGAAAGACCATGAGAAGCTCTCTGTGTGCGCCTGAAACTTAAAGCCGCATCTCCTTTTGTATGTTAAAAGGATCATCCCACCAATCCGGAAAGATCTTAAATTCCACACAAGGTAACTTCTGCTGTGACTGCACCCCTTCCACACCGTACACAGTTACCGCCTGTAACTCCGGGGTGGGGGCAATAAGTTCCCAGCCTGGGGCAAATTACCTTTGAAGCAGAAATAAAGTGGGAAAAACCCGTTTATTGCTTCCAAGCAGTTGTCTACTCGTGCTCTCAGTGTCTCTCGCAACCTGGCTGTAAACATGGACCGCAGGAACCTCTCTAGTCCAGATACACCCTTGCTCTCCCCACCCTTGTAACCACCTATTGATATGGAGATGGACTACTCCTCTGCACCCCTTGGAAACACCTATTGATATGGAGGTTCTCTAAGGCCAAGCAAGAGATGCTGGAAATACTGCAATTTTACCCACAGTGCCACCAGCAGCACCCGGAGCAGGGCAACCGCGTGTGCGTGGCAAGGCAACGGCCCAGCGTCGCCCACTCCCGTGGGGGTCTCAGAACTGACGTGAGGGCCTGTTTCCTCTGCCTTAACGGAGGGAGAGCAGCTGCCCTGCCTTGAGGGTTACTGTGAGGGCTAAACGATAAAATGTTCAGGAAGTGCCTAGCACTGAGCAAGGCGACTCGGAGAGCGCGTGCCCGCCGCCGGTTCCTCCTGGTCTGTGCTCCTCTTGCCCTCACGCTGCCGCTCACCAGGTTTCGTTCCACTCTCACCGACTTACTCATTAAGAAAAAAAAAGGAAAATGAAAATATAATACCCTTCCACTTTCAGAAAGGGTTTTCTGAAATGATACCCATGTGAGGATTGCAGGGACACTGGATTCTTTGTAGACACACGAGTCACGCTGATGGAGAAAATGGCCTCTGAGTCCCCAGTTCAGCTACTGAGGGGTCTCTGCTTGGTCCAGTCACAGTGACCCTGGGAGAAGCAATGGCCTCAGACAGAACAATAGGATGGATTGTGCCTCTGTCAGGATTCCATCTGTGGCTCCGAGGACCAGGTGCCGATCTCAGGCTTGCCGCCGGTTAGGAAGTGAAACCCTTTCTGGAACACTTGCTTTTTGTTGGTCTTCCCTAGAGAGCTAAAGATTTCACCTGGAAACTCTGTGCTGATGAGCTGTGCTCTGTACAATGCTCCCTGCAAAACCTGCCAAGATATCCCACGGGCTCCCTGATGCTCTTCCACATGAGGGGACACTGTGGCCCCTCCCAGGGGACACCCTGATAGCCCCCCCCCCACCAACGTGTGCATTTCCTGTGATCTGAGCAAACTCTGGGTTGTCCACATGGCATGAGGTAGCCACTCTGAGAGCTGTATTACAGCAGTCTTCCTTTGTGACCTGAAGGCCTAAACGAGAGACTGGGAAAGAAGAAAGGGCCATTGTTTCACAGACAGATTTGTGTTAAGAATCTGGAAAGCAAGCAGGTTTCAGTTGGAGGGCCTCTGAGCAGGGCTGGCACTGGGAGCAGGAGCTGGGGGAGCTTCCGGAACCTTCTTGCAAGCAAGAGTGATTACAAACCAGTTCTGCAGATGGCAGCCCGACCCTCCCCGTGGTGGGGCTCTCGTGGGCGAACAGTTTATTTTAGAGCCATGGAAAAACAATGGGAAATCTTTTCCCATGACCTTCATTTTGCCCTCATTTGAAATTCCATTGTGCTTGTGACTTTTGATAAAGGGGACTAATTTCTGCAACTCTTCAGGGAGGACAGCTGGGCCGTCTCCACTTCAGCCTTCCAGTCTCTCTCCTCTGGTCAGCCAGGGGCCCCGGGATCCTCAGGCAGGAACCGGCAGCAGAGGTGGCCGTCAATGCTCTTCTAGGCGGCTGGCCTCCCTCGGGAGCCTGCAGCTGAGGGGCAGGGCCGGGGGAAGCACCTGCATCTCTTCAGGGCACATCCCTGCAGGGCCAGGCTTCCTCAGCCTCTGAGGGGCACTTTCTGTGGACATTTTCCAGTTCTGAGGAGCCAGGTGGAAACCCAACTTTCCAGCCAAATGCCAGGCTCTAAATGGGCAACCACCTTTAAACTCAGAGTCTGAGCTTTGTTTCCACTGGGACTGATGACAGGATGGCCTTCGGTAGAATGAGGAGGAAGGGGAGGAGAAGAAAGGAAAGGAGCCTCTCCATGGAATGCTCTCTCCTCCCCATGTCACTTGTGTGGGGAGCCTCTTCCCCCTGATGGGGTGGAAACTTGACAATTGGGAGTTTTTTAAGAAAAATGAGTGAATAGTTCCTTCTTTTTGGTTTTATTTATAAAGCATGGATGTATGTGTAAAGTGTGGACTAAGAGGCATTTTAAATAGCAAGACACAAGTAACGGCAGAAGCTAACCATCAGTTGTAAATGGAGTTCTGCTGTTGGATTGTCACTCAAAAAGTGGGATGGAATTTAAATACCAGGTTGTACACAAGATGAGAGAATTTAAATATCCATCAACAACAGTTCTCTCACTTCAGTGAACTGAAGAATCTACTGGAACACTTGTTTAATAGACAAACCCCTGGTGCCCTCCCGCTGAGACCGGTCCTGTATGTCTGGGCCTGGACCCAAGCACCTATGTTTGAGTCCACACGTAGTTCTGGCTTAGGTACCCTGGGTCGGGACTGCATTTGGGAAACAGTCCTATGAGAGCAGCTCCCAAAGTGAGGGCCCTGCCTAGCAGTGACCACAGGTCTAGGAAGTTGGTTAGAAATGCATATTCTCAGGCCAACTCCAGGCTTAAGGAATCAGAAACTCTGGGGCAGGACCTAGCGATCTGTTTTAACAAACCTAAGTGATGCTGAAAGTTGAGAGACATCGTCTTAGAGATTTCTTAAAAGCCAGGACCAAACCTTGGTTTGAATAGTGATTCTCCTGGGCCACATGGCTGAGAAACACAGAGCTGGACCTACTGGAATTGAAATGCTAACATCACCTCCACAGCCCATATTTTCTAGCATCCACCTCTGAGAAATGACATGAAGGGGAAAGAATATGAACGTTAGTCAGATAGACAAGGACTCAGGTCGCGTTCCCAAATTTAACCTCCCTGAATGTCAGTGTTTTCAGCTGTGAAATGGAAAGGAGGACCCCTCCCTGGCAGGGGAGCTGTGAGGAGTAATGAGACAATGCCCAGGAAAGCACTTAGCCAAGTGTCTGGCACACTGCAGGAACTTGACTTTCCTCAGTCTGTGCAACTGTTATTTCCTTAGCTTAATTGGGGTCTGGAATGAAATTTTTAATCTTTATAGAAATATGGCTTGAGGGTTTACCCTCCAGAGAGCATTAAAAAGCTCATTCTGAAATTCATGTCTCTTATTAGTGTAAATACATGAAGCTCGGTGAGCAATCCTGACCGTAGAGACTGGCGGGTGAGCGCAGAACAGCTCTAGTGCTGCCGAACCTGATTCAACCCTGCAACCACAGTCACTTTGGAAATGTTTCAGTAATAGGCAAACCATATAACTTTACTATTAGGTACTTTTCACAAAATTTCACTTTCTCAATTCATCTCCATTGCTTAAAAAAGTCCAGATGAACTACCACCAGTTTAATGACAGGTCTGTCATAACTGGTGTAAAGAAATCACCTCACGCGCGTGCATGCGTGTGTGTGTGTGTGTGTGTGTGTGTGTGTGTGTTTACTGGTAAGCTTGTAATTCAGTTGGTTTGAATGTGGGCCAATATTGTAAATTCATAAGAGAGCAAATTCAGGAACACCCTGATTTGAAGCTATGTTGCCTGTGTTTTATCTTTTATATAATACATATGGTTTTACTGACCCTAAATAAATACTTAACAATGACCACTTCAATAGATTCTAATGATGAAATGGTTGCAAACACGTCTCCCCTGAAACAATGACTGAAACACATGCGGTCTATAGTTTGGAGCTTACACAGACCGCATCTGTGGGATTGAAGTGGAACACATCCATGTGCAACAATCAAATGTTCCACGTACTTGCATTAGGATAGAAGGTCCTTCACATGACCAAACCTGAGGCGGTATGCAGCCCAGAGAGGCAACTAGTTAAGTTCATGGCAGAGTAACTGGCAGCACTGCCTGCCAGTCCTTCAGCAGTAGCTCCAGCATTTACTGAGGAGCTGCCATGTGCTAAGTACATTTACATGCACAATTTCAGCTAAGGCTCACAAACAGTTACAACCAACCACTTTTTACAGACAAGGCAACTGAGGTGCAGAGACACAAAGGCATTTGATGAACATCATACAGTCAGTTGCCGGCAAAACTTGTGCGTCCACCCAGGTCTTCTGTCTCCAAGCCCGTGTTATTCTACAGTGCGACGGTTGTTTCCCTCCAAAAGGTAAAATGAATACTCCAATGGTCACTGATTTGGAATTTCTAAATCCATTTCACAGATGACAAAATATAGACCAGACAGAAGACTTGAAGGAAAAGCATTATTATAAGCCATTCATTCAGGCATAGGTTATTCTAAAATAGACAAAGGAGCTGCTTGGGCTGACCTGGCTCCAGATCTGAGCCCCGTATCAAGGGCATGATGGGAAACATAAGCATTTTGCCCAGCAAGAGGAGAAGCTGATTAAAACTGAGCCTGAGCAGGGAAATGGTATGTGGCTCTCATTTACCCTCAAATGGCTAAATCGCTGTTTCCAGTTGCCGATTCACTTACTTATTCACTTGTTCATGCATCCACTTAGTCTTCATTCATTCATAGTTTATTGTAAGTGAGGCAATTTTGTTTATTCGTGTACCTCCTAAAACCATTCGGGAAAACTACATATTTCTTGAACTTTTTAAAGATGAAATCTAAACTTTCTCTTTCTGTAAAGTACAGCAGAGGGAACATAGTCAATAATACTGCAGTAACTTTGGTGACATGGTAACTGCACTAATCATGATGAGAACTACGTAGTATATATAAATGTCACATCACTACATTGCACACCTAAAACTAATATATTGTATGCCAACTATTCTTCAATAAAAAATAAACTTAAAAAACAGGATATTTAAATATTTAAACATATGAAAGTTTTTCTTCCTGCATTTAAAGTGTTGCAAAGAATGTAATCCTGGCATATAGTCAATATTGACCATTTAAAACAAAAGTGGTATTGCATGTTTTTATATGTATCCAAGGGACTATGGTTACCATAGCAATTATATATTTATCATTATCCAATATATAAAAATATATGATCTTGTAACAATGAAAACAGTTAGTGTTCCTTCTCTTCCTTAAATTCATATTTCCATTCCACTTCCCCAATTTTACCCTATTGTAATGTATTTCTTGGTTGAAAACCTCTTAATCACCCTAGCGTAATTCTATGTAACAATAATATAAATCAAAATGGTTTTCTCATTTCCTGTGATCTTAAGCCTTTAAATTTTTTCTTCTGGATTGAGTTATTATTAAAATTATTAGAACAAAGTTCATCAAAATAACATAAATATATTACAACTTTAGACAGCACAGTATAAGATCAGGGAAATGAGAGGCATACCCTTCTTTCTGAAAGTGGAAAGTGAGGTGGAAAAGAAGAACCTTTCCCGTGGGATCTCCGCTGCAGGTATGTTCTCAGGCCCATCCTAGAGGAGAGAGTGCATGTGGAAGCCTAGGGTCTGGAATGAATTCCCTGAAATGTATCCAGGCTAACACACCGCTGCTGGAAGGCTACTTCCCTAGAGCCAAATGCACAGAGGCTCCGTAAGGGGCACTAGGACACGTACATACACAGCCCCTGCGCAAGTCAGGAGAGTCACGTGTTGGCCCTGTTAGGCACCACTCAGGAGACAATCCCCATTAGAAATTCTAATGGGGGACATCTAGTTAAAGAATTGTTAACTAGACAAAAGATGATTAACTACTAAAAGGGATAAAAGAGAACTGTAAGGTGTATTAGAGGTAGCAACTTGGAGGCAGCTACCATCCAAGGCTGAGGGGAAGGGAAATGCGGAAGAACTTAGGAATGTAGAGGAAAAGCCTATAAGGTGGAGATACAGACACCTGGCTGAAGGCTGTGTGGCTTTTGGTGTGCTCATCGCAGAGCCCTGAGAGCTGTCGCCACTGCACTGAGTGGTGCTGAGACCCTCTGCACCCCAACTGGCTGGCAATGCCACAGGGAATAGCACACAGAGCAAGTGTCCCTTCCTTGCCCTTCAGCCCTGCAGTGCCCTCTGTCTGTAGAGTGTAACAGCCAACCAGCAGCCCGGAAGAGATGATAGTGGGCATAGTCCAGCCCCAGATGACAAAGCAGGCAAAAGAGGGTGGGTTTGGAGGGGAAAAGCAGTAGTTTAACAAATGGCACAAGCATGGAGAGAAAATAACAGTTAAAGAATTGCATGAGTCCAAGGAAGAAATGATTTCTAATCTCCTCTCTCTCTGAATCAATGCATGGATCGACTACACTAGACCCTGAGCTAACTCCTTTGTCCTGTTACATTGGCAGTTTTTAAAAGAAAGTTAACAAAAACTAAATGACTCTGATGGCAGTGATGTCCAGCGCTGAGAATGTTCCCCTAAGCTCACAAATTCTTGTCTGGCTTCAGTGTGTCCATGCACAGGGAGCCGGTTCTCTCACATGTTTGGGAAGTGCGACTAGGACTCCCTAGGGGAGAATTAGGTATCTGTTTCTGTGGTAGTTGCCCATCCTGACACCAGTCTTTGGAGACTGCTTTGACTGGAGTTTTTTGTCCTTTGATGCCTGCCCAAGAAGAGTAGGAAAGCAGGGAGCTGGGGATCATCTATCTTGATTTCTGTTTTGAAGCAAAATAATTTCATACAGCCACCAAATTGGCACCAAGTTCTCCTTTTCATCAAGTCCCCCACAGTCTTTATCACTGCAGTCAAGACATTATTTTTAAAATTTGCATCATTGCCAACCGTGATAGGTTTTTTTTTTCAAAATAATTCTCTTTTGGCTACATTTGTATGAAACTCCCTGCCATATTCTGTAAAACATACCATTACTCACCTCGACCAGCTTTAGAAAGACGCCCCCTCAAAGGCCACACCATGGGCAGAAAGTGCACTGGCTGGGAGCGGAAGGCTGAGGTATTCCCATTTCCACCACCCACCAGCCATGGACATGAGAAAATCACTTGCTTTCTCATCATCTCGCTCAGCTTCAACCCTTGAACACTGCAGAGTTCAGGACCATATTTATAGTCACCAGCCTCAGGGGACAATTGGAAAATACCACATTCCTGTTGCTAAGCATTGCTGAGATGGATGGGGCCAAGATAATCAGCTAGGGGAGATCTTGTCTACACAGTTCTATACCCACAGCCCTTTTACATGACCTTATATTGACATTACCTTTTTAGTTCAGTTTTTATTACAGTATAATAGGCATACAGTGAAGTGTACAAATTGATGACTTTTTATGTAAATATGCACGCATGTAACTACCTTTTGAACAAGACAAATATTTCAAATATTCCCCCAAATCCCTGTGCCCTTTCTTAGTCAAAACCCACTCTTGCCCCTATTCTGAGTTCTGTCACCATATATTTGTTTTGTCTCTTCTTCCACTTCATATAAACGAAATCTTGCAGATGCACACTTCTGCATCTGGCTTCTTTCACTCAACACTGTGAGATCCATCCACAAGTAGCTTCCTCTTTTGTGCACAGTAGTATTCCATTGTGTGAACATGCCACAGTTGATCTATCTGTTCTGCTGTTGATAGACATTTGGATGGTTTCCAGGTTTGGGCTGTTATAAAATTTCTATCAACCTTCTTGTGCATGTCTTTTGGTGGACATATTTTTTTTCCCCTTGGGTACTTTATCAGTCCAATCAGAAGAGCAAAAACACATGATATTTTGAATAGGAATAATTTAATATGAAGAATATTTTAGCTATAACAAGAGTAACAAGGGATTGGCTGGTAAGAAGAGAGGTCACCAATGCCAGGGCTGAGAATAGAGTGCTCAAGGAAAACCCACCCCATGCCACTCTTGCCCTCAGGGCATGGTCTGAGATATCGACCTTATTGAAGAAGGCATGGGTGTGGCTCACCAAATGGCAGAGAAGGCACTGTATTGCTGCACCTGTGGAACCTTCCAGAAATCTGCCTCTTGACATTGCTGGAAATCCATCTTCTAGGATATCAAGGAAAGCCATTCACAGGCAGTGTTAGACCTGAGGCACTCTACTACAAAACTGACTGAAGTGGTTGACCAAGGAAGTTGCAAGCTATGAGGTATTGCTGGCCACCATGCAGCACAGGGGCTCAGAACTGGAGAAGCCGTATGTGCTGTAGGAGCTGGAATCCAGGGAGGCCATGTGCACAGCAGAGAAGCTGCTTGTGCTGCAGGAGCTGGACGCTGGAGAAACACATTGCAGGAGCCCGAGGGGCAGCACTCTGGAAGCAAAACTCCTGCAATTTCTCGTCAGCAGCCTCTACTGACTAAGCTTCAGTACCAGCTGGCAAAGGAAAATATGTTTAAAGATGTATTTTCACAGAGCAGTCAAAAATAGTCAACTTGTTGCTGAAGACAATAAATCAGTAACTGGAACAGATATATGCCTAGGAGTGGAACAGCCAGGTCATAGAGTTGATGCAAATGTGGCTATAGTGAATTTTGCCCAACAGTTTTATAAAGGGTTGTACCAATTGTGACCTCACCAGCAGTGTACAAGAATTCTAGTTGCTTCATATACTTGCCAACACTTTGTATTATCAATCTTTCTAATTTTACACATTCTGGTGAGCACAATGTGGTATTTCATTTTATTCAGCATTTCCTTGGGATGTAAAGATGTTGTGTACATTTTTATATGCTTACTGGACATTTAGAAATCCTCTTTTTGAAGAGCCTGTTCAAGTCTTTTGCCCATTTTTTTTTGTCTTTTTCTTATCAATTTATAGGAGTGCTTTTATATGCTGGGTATGAGTCCATTATCAGATATGCATATTGCAGATATCTTCTCACAGTCTGTAGGGTGTCTACATTACTTGTATATATTCATAGAGACAGAAGATCACAATACCCTATCTTCCAAAATGCTGTCTCTTTTAGGATAAATATCAATGGCTATAGAGACATGGTGACATGTTTATGTAATTGGAATAAAGTAAAATAATCTTGTGGAGTTGGTCTTTGCACTTGCCTACAAAGACAAATATGTATTTTAAAATCATCCTAATTTGTTTAAAATAATTGTTCTGCTTTCCTTCTGACACTTAAATTGCAGAAGTCAAAGATTTCTGAAGCTGGAGAAAAGATTCAGGGTTTGAGTTTATGAGGGAAAGCTTCTGTGAGATCAAATCAGATTGTCCTATTCAGTTTCCAATGGAGATATACTAGTTAAAAATCAACAGTGGAACAGTGCCGCTTCTACACACTCCAGAGGCATTTACTCTTCCCCGTCATGGTGCTTCATAATTATGTCCCTGGCTCTCTGCTTTCCTTCTCAGCATTAAATTCCTTGAAAGCAGGAACCAAATGTTCTTATTCACCTGTGTAAGCCTTAGGCTAGCCCAGGGACTGTGTGCCCTACACACTCAAGGAATGTTGCTTGAATGTCTTGTTTGAATCACAGCAATAAAATCTCTTCTAGATGTGTGGAGACACAGGCTGGGTTTTACTTATCTCACCTTTAACTGACGTTGGGGCTGATGGTGGCTAATAAGGGGAAAGATGGGACCCTAGAAGAAAGGTCTGAGTCCCTAAGGCAGGAGCAAGGGCAAACTGGAACAGTCCTCTGTAGATGGGCACAGGTAAGAGAGGGGAGTCAGACTGGTTTAAACCAAGAAGGGATTGGAAGAGATCTAATAACTGGATGTCGTGCTGGATGGCTGGAAGAGACAACAGAGCCAAGGGTAGGGGCCCTTAGTAGAGCTTGCTAACTCCAGCTGTGTGTCAGGCTTAAATAACACCAGTGCCTAGGCCTCCCGCCGACCAGATGACTTAGAATAGAGGTGGAGCAGGCAGCTGTAATTTTTTTTTTAAGTATCCCAGGTAAAGGTTGAGAACACCTGCTCCAGAGCAGGTGAGGCAGGAGGGCGTCTCTCAACATTGACCTTGAGGTGTTAAGGAAAGGCTGATTCCTATAAATTCCCTTGCAATAACCCAGAGGATCCATCAATTAGAGGTCTGGGTGCTGCAAAATGGGTGGTTTTAACCTAGATCTGAGGGGTAGGCTTGGGTTTTCCATATTGAGGACTTAACTTTTTAGAAAACATAAGTTGCATTAGGACACAGAAAAGATGACCCTCTTAAGTGAAAAGCCACAATAAGCCAATTGTATCCCTTTTGTACCCTGAGGGTGCCATATATGTGGTAGTCATTTTAGTGATTAAACTGTCAGACCAGAGTGTGGAGGGCCTTGAATACCAAGGTAAGGAGAGTAGATGCCTTACAGTGGGGGGTGCCCACCAGGCATTCCTCTGTAGACTAGTAATTCATTCCTGGCCTGGGGGGTTTCATTAGCGAGTCAGTCTCAACTCTCTAAACACCTACAACTCTGTGATACACATTACTGGCTAGATGCAAAGTAAGTCCTAATTATTTTTGAATGTGAGTTTTCTTCGCCTATATTTTGCTAATGCCAACTTGAATTAGCAACTCACATTTTCCCCGTGAGTGCAACTGGCAGCTGCTGGCAGGGCCTAGGTCAAGTACACAGAACTACTAAACCTGTGGGAAAGTTCCCAGCCATGCAAATCTGAGGTTTAGAAAGAAAGCGCAAAGTCAACAGCAAGGTCTCCGCCTTTCTATGTAATGACATGCTATTAAAAAAAGAAAGTGCAGGAGGTTAGAAGAAACTGTAATTATTGGTTTTGCTCCACACTGAAATCTGGGGATTCTGTGTCACAAAGAACCAGCTGGAGAAACCAGCTCTCCAGTCACTTCCCATCCTGACCAAACTCTCACCCAGCCAAACCTTCACAGCTCATATCTAACAAGTCCAGATGAGCCATCCCAACAGAGTGTTTGGATAAAGCTTACTGCTACCATTAGACAATATAACCCAGCTAAACAAAAAAAAAAATCACATTTTGGCAAGGTGGAGCTATACATAGTCATTCAATAATCATGTATCAGGTGACAACCATGTTCCAGGCACTGTGCTAGGTGCCAAAAACACAGAGGAAAAAATGTGATCCCTGTCTTCATGGAGCAGAGGCTGAGGAAGAAACAGATGTAAAACCAGAAAAGTTTAAGTCAGTGTACTAAAGTGCAATGATAGAGAAATGCATAGGGTGGCATGAGAGCTGCCAGCAGGCTGTAATCAGGGAAGGCTTCCAAGGAGTCGCTGTCTGAGCAGACAGGCAGAGTCAAAGGTGGGCTGAAGCCACTCACAATGGCTTGCAAAGCCAGTTCATATTTCTTCTCAATTTTGCTTTTAGTGACCAAGTCAGTAACTTGAAATCAGCAATGGCATGTAGTTTTACACCTCAGAAATCAGTGAAACCTAAAAACCAAGATCTTTCCTCCTGGAAGGATGGTTGTTACAGGTTTCCCAGCACACTACTCGATAGGATGGAGTCAGGATGGAGTCATTTCAGGCAAAACAAAGTATACACCACAGGCAAAGGCTCGGAGGCCAGAAAAAGCATGGGGGTTGGGACTACAGGACTTCAATTTTTCTAGACTATAAAGTGCACAGCTGTAATGGCAGGAGATAAAAAGGAAAGAAAGGAAGGGTTAGATTATGGAGGGTATTGTATTGAAAATCATGCTAAGGAGTTTCCACTTCATCCAGTGGGGGACGAGCAGGCAATGAAGTTTAAAGCTGTAGTGTGTGCAATATGCTAATATTTTGGAAATATCTTACCACTAAAGCCTCTCCTTGATAATAAATAATAAACATCTTATACAACCTGAATTGGAATTCGATTGAGGAAAATTTGCTCCTAAAGCCACCCTCAGAGCCAAAAATAAAATAAACAAAATAAAAAAATTTTAATGAAGTTTTAAAATATACCAAAAGTTTAGTTTCAGCACCCATATTTCCCACCACAAGAGCATAATTTGGTTCAGGTAGGTGCTCTGTGGGAGGTGTAATGGTTTAGGTCTAATCAGAAGATAGAAATCAGACAGTGGTTAAATGGGGGAATTTAATATAAAGACTTACTAAGTGTGAAAAAAGAGTGTAAGACATAAGAAAACTCCCCATGGCATCCTCGGGCTGAGGGAGTGCCCAAGGAAGCACACACTTGGAAGGGGGTTGCTAGCTGGAGAACCTCCAGTTAGACCAGCCCACCACATAGCAGAGATGTTTGCAATGGAGCTGGTCCAAGTTGCCAGGCACATGCTAAGCCACTATCAGGGGTGCAGGCCAGGGGAGCCAGCCATCAGAGCTGGTGGTACGTGCTGGGGGCTCAATGGGACCTCAAGTTCTCATTAGAGACAGCTGCAGAAAGGCTATAGTGCCAGGCTGAGGTTGAAAAGTTGCAGAAGAACCATTTCTGGACCTGAGCATGGAACAGCTTCCAACATACATCCTCATGCCCCCACCAGCAACCCCCAGCCCACCCCAAGGGGCCTCTTCCTCATGCAGGGTCCCTCCAGCACCCTCCACTGAAGAAGCTTAATACTTAAAGCTCAAAAGCTCACTTACTTTTAAAATTGTATTTATCTGTGTGGGTATAGTATATTATGAAAGTATAATTTTACGTATTTTATTGCTCACTTTAAAGGAGAAACACTTAAAGGAGCCCTATTGTTTATCACAGAGTATATTGAAGAGAATACTTGGAGCTGAAAGGCAACAGACTGACAGCTGACACAGGAGGTCAAACATTCTAGTAGGATTGAAAATATCACAGTCATTCTCCTGGCTGTTTCAGCTTCACAGTATAAGACAGATACTTGTGCTACCTTTCTCATGGCATCCAGAGACCTTGAGGAATTGCTTACTGCCCTTGCAAGCTGACTTGCAGGTCTAGAGAAAGGCCGCTTCAGTTTCTGCTGTTATTTCAATGTGTTCTGTGTTCTCATTTCTTCCCCAGCCACTGAGTGCACTAGCTGGAGTTCTACTTCTGTGGTTGACTGATGGTGGATAAAATGAGAGTTCCTGTGGCCAGGATTCTTGCCTGGCCCTGGTTGATTAGCTCACTGCTCACCGGTGGGCAATACATGGCTGTTGACTCTATATAAAGAGCTCTGCCCAGTGCTCTGGGCGCGACACAGTAGTATGGCTGCAAGGCTGCAGGAGGGCAGAGCAGAGGCTGGAGTGGTGGCAGCACTGAGGACAGGGGCCCAGAGGAGGCTGTGTGGGACGACTGTGTGGGACAACTGTGCAGAGGGGCCCAGAGGCAGACACTGGCTTGCTGCATACAGACTCGCTCTGAGTGAATGGGATTTTAGTGACTGACCTGATACCTGGAAATAAAGTTGGGTATAACACTTTCACCCCAAGAACGTTTTGCTGTCAATTTCTTTGGTCACATTGAATCCATAGCGAACTTGCCCAGGGCTGAAACCCATTGGCAAGACACTGATCTCCTGTGCACACACAGATCATTGTTCTAGGATGCTCACATTTCCCAAAGGTCCAGACCATTGGGTTACACCACATGCTCCACTTTCCACCATCCCTCTTTGGAGGGGAAAAAAATTTCAGGCTCTGCCACAGTTGCTTAATTTCCTTGATGGTGCAAACAAGCTTCTGTCATGAGAAACCATGGCTAAGAGCCCAGGTTCCAGAATCAGACACACCCCAGTCCCAAGAATTAGTTAAGTATCACATTAACTCTTGAAACCTCAATGTTTTCATCTGTAAAATGGGGATAGAGAGCACCTGTTCATGTAATTGTCAGAAGCAGTAAATGAGATAATCTGCACAACGGACATAGAAAGTTCCAGTAGCACAGTAAATATTTGGCAATAATTATCATTGTTATGCTGTGCGATGACCAAAACCCAGACTCCTAGAAAAACAGCTAGCTACCCCTTGCTTTCCTCAGAATGCTAAAAATTAACAGTCATTTATACTTACTATGATTTGAGTATCACTATTAACAAACCAAAAAGAGAAATGGGTTTTGATGAAATGTTTTTTTTACTCTTTCTTGGATTCACTCCCAGAATGGAGAATTTGAAAGGATTTGTCTATGATTTTTCTTTTCCTTTTTAATTCAGCTGATGATGTTGTTTATTATCCACTTGAGGTGGTATTAGAATAAATTAATATTAAAACATTTAAATTTAGAACAATATGTTTGAAATGCCATTAGGAAGATTTATCACCTGCGATGAGAAATCAGTGCTCCATTGGCTACAATCCCCTCTCCGGTAAGTCAGGAGACCTCCGGCTCAGATCATCACACAGCACCTCTCTCCCTCTTTGTCCCCTGATGTGTGGACGGCTGGTCCTAGGTTTACTGAGGGCTTGTTCCACTGACTTCCTTTGCCCCTAGACACCTGTATCTGACTGGGTGCTCTTTATACCATCTGCCTCGATGCTAAGTTGAGGCTGATTAGAAATGCAAGGAAAGGCCAAACTCACTCGTTCAACCAATTGTTAAAGACAATGCAAAATGTACTCCAGGAAAGCAGAATGAGAGCTACATTTCCGGCTTAGAAGACAGAGCTGTGGAAGGGAACTCCCCCCCAAGTCTGTGCGGTTGTACAGCATGATTGTTCAAAGTGCAAACTGCGGAGACGGACTGCCTGGGTCCAGAGCCCAGCCCTGCCACTTGCTGGCCATGAGATCTTAAGCAGATTACTTTCCTTCCTGTGCCTCGATTTCCTCATCTGAAAAAAAGGGAATAACAACACCTGTCTCATAGGGCTGTTGTGAGGATTTTGTGAGTTAATAAATGTAAAGGGCTTCAAACATCTGGCACGTAGTTAATGTGATGGAAGTATTTGCTATTATTACCTGATGTTTGAAAAAGACTTAGGAGGAAATATAATGACAGGTTTTTCCAATGAATCAAGCACCTCCCAGCATTTCAGAAGACCCTTATTTATAAGATCCTTTTCCTTGGCTCAGACTGTCTCCCTTTGTCCATTTTATTGAAAAGCATAGCGACCTAACTTTCAAGTAGGAAGACCCTAGGAAGTCACTTTGAGAGGAAACTCCTTAGGAAATTCCCAAGTAATCTGCTGGGGAAAAAATACCTTAAAAGCCAGCCAGCCCCAAGCTAGTTTATTGTGTTACAAGTCAGGATAGTGGGTTAGTAACGTGCTGTTTCCTGAGGCAGTGCCAGGTCCCTGGGTGTGCTTCCTAAGGTGGACCCAGCTGTGTGCTTCTTTTGTTCACATTTTTGTCTATTTATTCAACTTCAGTACAAATTTTACTTGGGAAATGCCCTGCAGAAGATACCGCCCAAGCTTATCCAGGAACCTCTGAGTCTCTTTTATATCTTCTTCACAGATACTTGAAAATTCCTTTGGCAAAGCACTCTGATTATCTTGGACTACGCTGAGGCCTGAGAACAGAGACCTCTAAAGGGGGCTCCTAAAACATTGGATAAATACTTTTTAAATATAAATATGTCCCACGTAATAGTTGGGACATATTTACACGAAAAAAATACTTATTTACCTAAAATTCAAATTTAACTGGGCCTTCTGTATTTTCATTTGCTAGATTCAAATTTTGGATAACTTTTTTTTAGTGTATCTCAAATATTATGTGGAATGTATTTATACTAAAAAAAAATTTTATCTGAAATTCAAAGTTGACTTAATGTCCTGTATTTTATCTGACAGCCCTATTCTGAAAGCTTCACACATATTGATTCATTTAACTCTCATACAACTGACTGGGGGTTTACTATTACTACCCTCATTTTATAGATCAGAGAACAGGAAAAGAGGCTAGTGCACCTAAAATATCTGACAATACCAAGTGCTGACAATGATACAGAACAATTGGAATTCTCATATACTGCTTGTGGAAATGCAAAATGGTACTCTTTGGGAAAATCCTTTGACAGCTTCTTAAACTTTCATACAACCTACTATGTGACCCTACATACAAAATCACCTATGAGGACACTTTGGAAAAGCTTTGACTGGATTCTGTGAGGCTAAAGTGAAAAGTAACTGCACACACACACACTGCACTCTAGTTGGTAAATTTGTTTTTCACAGAGGCAAGGATTAACAATTCTGGAACTATTTGTATACTAGAGAAGAAAAAGTAAGTAAATATACTGCAGATAATTAGAGCCAGTTTCTCACTGTTGGAAAATGTTTACAAGTCAGGAAAGGAGGAAGGCTGAGAGCACTCAGGTGCTGAACGGCAGCCAGAGGTGTATCGGCACGGACTTGGGCCTTAGAAGATACACACCCACACGAGTAGGTACAGATAAACATGTGCCGAGACAGACCAGGGGCAGCAACACTCCAGGAACACATGACAGCCATCGCCCCGATTTTGGTGTTTGATACCATTCTCCAGGAAAAGGAACCACGACTCTTTGGAGAACTGGCTGATTCTAAGTTAGAGCAGAAGAGCCACCTGAGAGAGCTCCCAAAGGCCAGAACTGGTACCATTTGACCGACAGAGTAAGTGATGGGACTCGATTGTGACCTGAAGAGTGAGATAAATATCTATGAGTCCATACTGCTGTGAATAAATAACTGAATAAATAAAGGATTGAGAACAGACAAGTCCTCTTTACAGAAGAATTCCAGTCATCAGATGTGGAAGAAATGAAGGAAGTATGAAATCACCACTAGACCAGCACAGTAATCATTGCCGAAAGCAAGATCCACAGAGAGATGCCAAAGTCAGGGGGCAAGAGTTTAAGCAGAAACAGGATATTTGCATACTCTCAAAGTATCTGCTCACATGTTTAATAGTTACAAGAGGAAAAGAGTAAGTTTCTGGTGGAGAATCTTGACAAATACCATCCTAGCCAAGAGATCAAGGTTAACATCACCAGTAACGCATATTAAAATCAGGTACTCCTGGTACGATGTACTGAGAAAGGCAGCCTTCTGTTGTTTCCTTCCCCAAGCTACGTAACCTTAATCGCAACATGAGGAAATATCAGATAAACCCCCTCAACGGACATTCTACAACATCACTGACCAGTGTGCTTCACAAAGGCCAAGGTCACTAAAGACGAGGCCAGACTGAGGGACTGTCATAGAAGGAGACGGACAACTAAATGAAACGTGGGATCCTGGAGCAGAAAGAACAGTAGCAGAGAAAGTGGTGAAATCCAAATAAAGTCTGTAGTTTAAGATACAGCACCAAGGTTGATGGCTTAGTTTATATAAATATTTCATGGTTATATAAGATGGTAACATAGGGAGGAGTGGGTGAAGCATACATAGCAACTGCCTATTTTTGCAACTCTTCTGAGTCTAAAATAAAATTACCCCCAAAACATCAAGCCCTCATTTCTCCCACAGAACCCCTTACTCTAGCAAAAGAAAAAAAATATTAAGGAGACAATTTTGACTGCAAGAATAAGGTCAGGCTATCAGATTTTGGACTACTAAATGATATCCTTGGTCCTCTTTCCATCTTTAAATTGCGTCAAGAATCCTGAAGAGTATTTCTGCCCCTCTTCCCCTCTTCAAACTTCTAAATCAGGATTTCCTACCGAGTGCAGCTGGCACTCTCGCTCTCCCACACAGCTCAACGCCTGACAGAGCAGCAAGGCCCAGTTGGTGGGCTGTGCCCCTTCTCAGCCTCCACTGCACTTATGCTAAGTGGGGGTCAGGGAAAATGGGTTCCCCAGAGGTGCCACATGCTGTTAGAATGTCTGCAAACCTTTCTAGAATTTTGTGAGGGAAGCAATGCAGAGGAATCACAGGAGCTGCAAGGCCTGGTCTTAAGAATGCCAGTTGCTTCATTTTTTGAGGAAAATCATCCCCATTCCTGAATGTATAAATAAACTATCAATGTGTAATGAAGTAAAAACCATCTGTTGCCATCTGAAGATGCTGCCAAACAGTGACATTTCACAGGGTGTCTGCATCTTCCATCTTTTCAGAAGGCAGAGTTTAAATACATTTTTTTTTAACCTAAAGGCAGATAGTTCACCTTATAAAGGTGTTAGGTAGCATATGGCAAATGGACTGGCTCCTGGCTTTTCAGTAGGTTCACAGGGTAAAGACCAATTTTGACTAATATAAAATGTTTGCATACTGATAATATGAATCACTGCAGATTTCAAAGGAGATGTTCCTGACTAATGGAAGAACAGGTTATCTACCAAAAAAGGGGGAAGGGGGAACCATCACCAACAAAAACCAGATACTCAGGGAGACACCATCTAGATGGGAACACCTCTAGCAGGTTTAAGACACTTTGGAACTATTTATATTTTGAGGCTCAGTTGTTGGGACTCCTGGGCTAAGGGAACTAACCTCACTCTCCTTCCTCAGGGCATCAGGCCAACTTCCAGCCTCAGGAGGACATGCCCAAGTCCAGCTGTGATTGCTGCAACTTGATCACAGCACGTTATTCAGACCATGTTCATTGGGCACACTGGGATTTTTCTGGAAGGTTTGCAAGGAGAAACTGCAACTCAGAGTGGGCCCTGGAGGGAAAGGGGGAGGAGCCCTAGCTACCGTTTCTGACTGATCAGCAGTGGAATCTTCCGGCTCCTTGTTGGTCTCTCAGAAAACCACATTCCATACTCCAAATGGCTGCATTTTATCTCAGTCTAAATGTAGAAGGCAACTTGGATGGGTGAGATGCCAAACAGCAGTGAAGAAGAAAGAGACAGTCAAGGGAATCCGAGAAGGCGCACAAGATTTTCCTTTAATATATGCTTTTACCATCCAACCTCCTTATGAAAACCAGCAAAGGGGAATGAGACCGGGTAGAATCTGACAACCAGCCAAGGGTAGCACTGAAGCAATGTGATTCTAAAACATCTGTGTAGGAGACAGGTTTATTAAAGTCTGATGTTCGTTCCATTTCCTGGCCCCCACCCCCAAAGATGATGACTCAGTAGGTCTTGGGGGGGAGGGGGGGAGTGGATTCTTCAGATTTAAGAGGGTAGTTTTGTTCCATATACGGTTATGGGGCAAAACTAGGATGGGAACCCCAAGTGTTAGTTCCCACATCCCTAGGATGGACGTCCTGCAGTCTCTCGGGTGGCCCACGTTCTGGGTGCTGGCTGGCCAGGTGTTCTGGGGGCCCAGGTCATGCCATGAGATCGAGCCTGGAGCTGTGATGTAGGTGATGGTACCCAGAGGCCAGTGGGAAAGTATAGTTCTGTGCCACTGCTAAAATCCTGCCTAGAACCTACTAGAAAGTGCCCATCCCTGTGGCTATACTGTATGTTGAGAATCAACTCCAAAGGCAGGAGGTAAGTATATAAATCCATTGGTCACCAATGAATGATTTTATTGTTAAAACTCAAAAGGGTAATGTGAACAGTTATGGGATGCTAAATTCATAGCCTATCACTTTGGAGGGAGATACACAGATGTATCTATATTTATGTTTCTCCCTTCAAAGAGCATATGTGTATACATATACATAGATATATACAAATATACAATATATATTCAAATGCATATGACAACTAGAGATCAATTTCAGGCTCACATACTAAAGATGACATAAAAAAGACCCTTTACTTCTGTAGTTCTCATCTTTGGCTGTACCTTGAAATCCCCGGGAGGGTTTAAAAAAATACTGGTACCTGGTACCCATCCCTGAAGATCCAATATTACTCATCCAAGGTACAGCCGGGACTTTCTAAAGTGCATCCAAGATTGAGAATCACAGCTTTATTTAGAGTCTAAAGGCCCTGATTCTAATCCTGCTAATTTCTATGGGAAATCAATAAAGGCCAGCTTCCCGTGTAGCCAGCAAGGGCTACTCTGGAGGCCAAGCATGGTGTGTTGAGAGCTCATGGAGGGAACCAGTCCTGCAGCTAATGCGACACTGCTCTGGTACTTATCAGAGATAAGCTAAAATTCCATCGTCTGCAGGCTGTAGCTCTTGATGAGCTTCTGTCCAGGCCAGATGCTGGAATGATGCAGACGTGCGCTCAAACGAGGCAATGGAGTTGTGAGCTTTGAGTCACTGGTAGGATCTGAGCATCCCTCAAATGAACTAGAGAGCTCTGAACACCTCTGCCCAATACCTCACCTGTCTCAGTGAGCAGCCTAATTCCCAGACAGGTGGCTGTTTGAACTTTTGCCCTAGGAGATGACATAGAGATTGTAATGGCACTGAATCCAAATTGGAAACCTCTCCTGATTGCCAAACAACTAGTCACATACTCTTTGAATGAACTGTTATCCCTGGTATCTCTGTGTCTTTGATTATCCAGCAAAGTCTCTTAGCATCTTCATCTGTAATGGGAAGAGAAGATTAATGTATGCCTGGGTCTCTCAGCTTGAAAGCAAGGGTGTATGTACATCAACTCATTTCATCCCCGCTACTAACCTAGAAGTGACTCCCTACCTGACCTTTGTGCTGTTGCTTCTAATGGCCACCTCTCTGTCAGCCAGTGGGTAGGTCTGGGCAGGACATCAGTAGCAACTGCCTTTTCAACAGCATGGTTTAAAGAGTCACAGGTGCCTGGTGCCAATGATGGAGGCTCCAGTCCCTTTCTTGCAAAGGCAATACTGTGTGCCTGCTGCATGCCTCCATGGGTGGCCAGGATGGACTCCTGGGCTGCCTTCCACATGGGGCCTTCAGTAGCTGGATCTTTATGTCCTTCAAGCAGCTGGTGAGAGTCTCTCCCAAACCTCACTGTATTAGTTCCTTATTGCTACTTAAGAAATTATCACAAACTTAGTGGCTTGAACAACACCCATTTATCATCTCACAGTTTTTGCGTGTCAGGGTTCTGGGCATGGCCTGGCTGGGTCTTCTGCTCAGCGCCTCAGGGGCTCCACTCAAGCTGTCAGTTGGGCTGAGTTCTTCTCTGGAGACTTAACTAGAGAAGAATCTGCTTCTGAGCTTACTCAGGCTGTTAGCAGAATTCATCTCTTTGTGGCTGTAGGACTGGGGACCCTGGCTTTTTGCTGGGGGCTGCTCGTAGCTCCTGGAGATTACCCACAGTCCCTGCCATGTGGTCATCTTATTACATGGTGGCTAACTGCTTCAAAGCCATAAAGGGCAAGTCACCTTCTCCAGTCTGCCAAGTTACCTAATCAAGGGACTGACATCCATCACCCTCACTACATAATGTAACCCAATCAAGGGAGTGACATCAACAGCCTTGCCATCTTCTGTTGTATAGAAGCAAGTCCCCAGTTCCCCCTGCACTCAAGAGGAGGGGATATACAAGGTATGCCTCGTTCGGGTCACCTGATGGTGTGCCTTCCACACTCAGCCAGTTGCTTTCATATTTGACTTAGACGACAGGATGAGATTTCCTCTTTGATCTTCTTGCCCAATTTGAACTTAGCCTAACTTTTTGTTACTGATCCCTTTCTACTTCTCACCAATTACTGTCAATTCTTTCTTTCTCCAGATGCTCTTGGACGATGCGGTTGAATACACTGGCGGCCACGGGCCTTCACAGAGATGCCATTTAACCTCTGAGGAAGCTGAGAAAGGTCAAGTGTCTAGCCAAGGTCACACAGATCACAGTACACATCGAATCTGAACCTGGGTCTGTTTGATTCCAAATCCCGTGACCATCTACTCTGCTTATTCCATGTGGTAGGGTTAATAATTCCACCCACAAACCAGGGTCAGTAATGAAATCATCTATGGAATAGCACTTTGTAAGTTGAACCGTACAAATATTAAGATTTTCACTCATTGAAACCATGGATTTGGGGCTTCTTAGCAAAAAATAGATCATCACATGCATTTGCCCTTAAAAACCCCACATCTAGGCAAAATTTTGTTCCCATAGCTTTGTGGCACATTAAAGAGAGTTAAATCTTTTTAAATGCTTCCAGTATAATCCAATGTGTAGCCTATAAGCATAAATGGGAGAAAATGAATCAAAGGAAAACATCTTTAATCTCCTCTTCCTAATCTTCCTTTGTTCTTTTCTGCTTTCTCTCAGATTCCCTATTTAGACCTGTGATTGCCACGAATAAGCCACCAATCTCGGGAGAGGCAGACTGTCTGTTCAGAACCCCTTGATTTCCAAAAAGTAAGAGAGAAAAACACAGAGGCCCCCTTCCCACCCCCTCAGGGTCCTGTGCTGCCCACGTGAGCCCAAAGCTCTAGTTTCAATCAGCAAGACTTGGGACAGGAGGCTGCTGGGACGGTGGGCAGAGTGGAGATGCTGAGACTCAGGGCCAGAAGGGCCCCGACCCAGCGCACACTGGTGAGGCCCGAATCTGGTCACAATTAGGTTTCCATTTGCTAGATAACTGATGCTGTTTTTAAAAGCAGAGAGGCAAACAACCACACCATTGTTTGAGAAGTCTAGGCTTTACCTTTGGTTATTTAAGGCAATGAGGACAGACCGCAGAGATTCCCACATCTCTCGGGTGCTGAGACCTGCCGCTAACAAGAGAAGGAGGCCCGCTCTCACACACGGCCTGCCGCTTGAAGACAAGCAGCCCAGGGCTCCCTCTGCTCTCGTCACAGTGCTCTTGCAGGGTGCTTGGAGAGTTTTTCTTCCACCCGGCGCTAAGGCAGCCACGTGCTGCTACAGAGGCGAGGAGCCTTGTAAGCTCAGAGGTAATAAGTGAGGAAAAGCCAGAGACTGCATCCTCAGCTCGGCCACTGGGCCTTCAGTCCTCCTCCTCCAGTGGGAATACTATTACCACTTAACTCATGTTGTAACAGTTACACGGGTTAATGCATGTAAAATCTTACCACAGGGCTTGGTCTAGACCAGCGCTGACCACAGAACTGGCTACAGCGATGGAAATGTCCTGTATCCACGCTGTCTGATGCAGTAGCACCAGCCATATGTCGAGGTTGAGCACTTAAGACACAGCTAATCAGGTTTTGTTCTCTGAATTTTTTCCCTCCTCAATTCTGAGAGGAAGGTGAAGCCACTATGCTTCCTCACTGGAGAGGCATAAAGACCACTTCGCTTTCACTCTGTGGTTTCTGTAAACCTGAGCTCACTGAGGGGTCCTCAAGGGCAGAAAGGGGCAGCCGTGATGGAACAGAGGCCGCTCTGCCCCTGTTGCTGCACGTCACAGGCCCAGGGCTGACGTGACACCCCGCAGGCTGCCTGCCAAAATGCCTGGGGTTTAACCTGACTAGCTTGGAAATCTGGCTTAGGGAAAATAAAGACATCTCTTCACTCTCAAGGGGGACTAAGAGTCATCCTTGCTACATTATTATTTCCACTAGGAAATAAGCACGTCTCTCCCTGGGTGGGACTGAATCATAAACTAGGGTGAGGAATGGGAAAAAGGTAAATGATGGAAACGAGACGGAGCAAAACATAACCCCTATGCTGGACAGAGGTAGTCCAACTGCTCGCACCAAGGCCACACTCTGCCTTTCCTCATAAAGTCACATTACAGGGCGTCATATTTCATAATTTTTAGCCTTGTTCATTAATAGCCTCTGAACTATAATGACTAGTTCTTTCTGCTAGGCAAGTAAGATATTTTATTCAGTATAGTATCCTCCTGGGAGAGTAACCTCTCTTGGAGCAAGCAGGCTAGTAGGGGAAGCCACTTCTTGCTGGCTGGCCAGTATTTTAAATTAAACATGCTGATTTCAGACTCTTCTAATATTCCATATGTTAACTGCTAGCTTCCCAAGGCTTTGATGCATAAAGTTCTTTCCCTCTCTAGAACTGCACTGTGCAGGACAATAGCTACTAGCCATATGTGGCTATTACATTTTTTTCAATTGGAGTTGAAGTTAAAAATTCTATCCTTAGTTACACAAACCACATTTGGTATGCTCAAGAGCCACCCTACTGCACAGAGCAGATATAGATCATCTCCATCCTGGCAGCAAGTCCTGTAACACGGTGCTGTTCTAGAAAGGAGGATTATTGAATGCACATCTGGGAAAGTGTTTTAACCGACCACTACCTTGGCCATTATGAGCAATAACTTATTTGACACTTAAAAATGAGAATAACTTCACCCTGTGCCAATCCCCAAAGAACCATCATCTACAGTCGTAACTTTACATGTCACTCACTTACAGCAAACAATACAAAGCCAAGCCTTCCCATACACCCAGAACTTTTCTTCCCTTTGGTGTCTTTAAGTGTTTGCTTCCTGGGGCCCCATGCTCCCCTGATGTTCTCGTCAGTGTCTCAGAGCACCTTTTGTGTACAGAGACCAGTTATCCCACAAAGGAGCAAGAACACGGGCACCTGAGTGTGTGGAGGATAGAGGTAATGCCCTGCTGCTGGGATGGACTGAGTTTACGGCACTTAGTAGCTCACCCCAGGGAGACTCAGTCTAAAGCCAAGCGACGGGGAAATTGCCATGAGGACGCGGGTAATGAAGGCATTAAGCTATTGGTTCCACTGAGGCACAGAGGGCTCAGGGCTGGATTACAGTCCGGGTACACTGTGTGCACTGACTGATCACCCCACAGTGGCTTGGGGTTCCCCCTCCCTTTCCCAGTGAAAACATGCCTTTGGATGTTACAAGGACTGTCGCTGCTGCCTGTGAGCCCTGGAGCATAATGCTGCCTCCCATTAAAAAGCCTTTATCCTTTTTTAATAGGTGCCAGCTGCGGCATGCCTACACAGACCTCCGGAAGTAGCAAGACAAAAAAGTAATCATTGAAGATGCATCTTAAAGAAACAGAAGCTGCTCAAGACGAGTAAAAGCAGACAGGTCTGCATTCCAGTCCAGGCCTGGCCCAGGTCCAGCCCCCGCTGGTGCGGCCACAGCGCACCACCTTGCATGCACTGGGACGACTATCTGAGGTCACATCAATAATGATGGCTACTATTATTAGGTGTTAACTCTGACAGGCTCAGTGGCAAGCACTTAACATGCATTATGCCATGGAGCCCTCCAATAGCTCTGTAGGGGGGGACCCCGTTATGCCCCATCTCACGGGGCCTTAACAAGTGACATCCAAGCTCATGCCGGGAGAGGCAGCAGCTGACCTGAACCCAGGTGATCTGACCACTGCTATGGTTTCTGTGAGTCTCCCAGGCCAACGTCCCATCAATTCATCTATATGCCTGTCCTGCCCACCCAGCCTTCTAATTCTAATCAGCTTCTCCATTCGCCTGATTAAGTGGTAAAGCACTGGTCTCTGGGGCCTGATTACCTGGGTTTATATCCCAGCTCTGTAGCTAGCCACCTGCATGCTTGTCTGGGCTGGTTTCTCATTTTGAATGAAAGATCACTGACGTCCACACCCAGCATCACCTGAGAGCTGTCAGAAATGCAGAATCCCAGGCTGCACCACAGACTGAGTCAGAACCTACATTTCAACCAGATCCCCAGGTTTACTTCCACATTAGAATTTGAAATTATCCTATACTAGAAAATAGTGCACTGCAACAAAGCATTTTGTAAGATATGTGACTCCCTGATGAGTCAGTTTTACAAGGCCAGGCACAGACCACCATCCAGCTCACCTTCACATGTGCACTTGGCGGCGGCACCCCTCAGAGGAGCACAGCCATGGAAAAACCAGAGGATTAGAGTGTTGAAAGATGAGGAAATGAAGCTAAATGGTTGCTGTTAGGATTCAGGTCACTGACATAACATTAGCAGTACCATTCCTGTAGTCCATGAGGGCTGGGAAGGAAGCACCATTTAAGTAAAATAAAATCTGTTGGCTCTGTTCCCACCAAGATCTCATGCCTAATTAGGGCCAACCCAGGAAAGCCAAATCCTGCTCTGGGGAGACTGGGTGGCCACTTTGTTCTCTCTGAGAACCAACTGCTCCTCATATGGGCCAGGCAGAAATGTGACTGGGTCTGGTCCCCAGATTCCCAATTCTGCTTGCAAGGGAAGCTGCTTGCAGGCCACTCCCCAGGTAGTTTGGAATAAAGGTGCTGAGTGGCTCAAACTGTGTGCATTCTTCTCCTGCCTTCCCCCGCTCTTCCTCCCTCCCACATTCTTAGTTGGTTCCCAAAAGCAAAGCGTGAGATGGGACTCTTGTTCAAATGATTACTGGGGGCATGCTCTCAGGAGAAGGGATACAGGTGGGGTTGTCAGATAAAAGTCAGGATGCCTAGTTCAATTTAAATTTCAGATAACCAACAAATAACGTTTGTGCTTGTATGGCCCAAATACTTCATGGGACATACTTACACTAAAAAGTTTTTCACGGGTTACCTGAAATTTACCTGGCTCCTGCCTGAGCCCACTGGGAGCCCGGAATGGCAGAGCACACCACAGAAGCAGTCCCACCACGGGGCGGGGGCACTAGCGTTGTGCACTCGCCAGACTGCTCCACCAAAGGCCCCGGTCTGGCCCGGGGAGCTGGGTGGGCGCCAGGGGCTGCCAACAGCCAGTATCCAATGTGGGTGGGGTCACAACCCATCCACAACACCCTCCCCGCAACATCCGAACTGCTCGGCAAGCCTCAGGCCTTTGAGACAAGTCAGCATCTTTTTGATGGCCTTACACTGGGGAAGTTCCTGGGTCTTTATCCCCTTGTCACTGGAAATAGATGTGTAAGTGGGGCTTTTAAAAACAGAGCAGGAGCACACTTGAAGCCCTAACTGCCAGAGTGGCACCGCCAGCACTTTAACCAGGCGACTTTGGTTTACTCTGGGTGTTTGTGAGAGCTGGGCTGAGTACTTTCTTTCCATGGTACTTTCAGAACAGTCATTGTTTCACCAGAATGGGAAAGGTGGGAGGGAGAAAATCTTCCTCCCCATGTTCCCTCCTTCCAAGCCATTGCTTGGATTTAATCTCCGCTCCAGGCTGGCTTAGTCAGCATCACTTTAAGGATATGAAATGCCAGGATGGCTTATGGATAGAGCATAAATTGTACATAAGCACTAGAGAGATTCCTCATGCTGTTTGATGTGCACTTGTCTGTTTACGGCCCAGCAGAAAACTAGAGGTTGAAAGAAGGGTTCAGGATCAAAGCCTTCAGAATTCAGGCCAGCAGGGAAAGAGGGAAGATACTGCCCATCTATCTAGTCAGCAAGGCCACAGGAACTACATTCCCAGACTTCAGACTCCCCTCTGTCCTCACTGATACTGTTAGTGATCACTAACTCCTTACCAGCTACCACTAGATCTGTCTTCCCAGAATGCCGTCCGCAGAACAGCCTCGTATCACTCATAACAGAGATTCTGTATTTGAGTGTGAGGCAGACTCTGCACTGCCGCAATCTCTCTGGAGCTTCCCGACACCCAGCTGTAATGTTAAGGCTCTGAGCAGCCCTGCAGTAAAGAAACCCAGCTTTTTGCTAAGGTTCGTATTTGCACAACCCCAGGAATTCTTTAAGATAGGTACCAGGAACTGCTGAGCGAGCCCCACCACTCAGGGGTTAGTAGTTAGCCTCAGGGAGCTAAAAGCAGTTACCTGAGGAGAGGAGTCTGGCTCCAACATTTACACCAGTGAGCTTCCTTTGGTTCTTCTCATTCCCCACTACTAGTTCCTTCTGGATGTGAAATTAAAGGCACTTAAAGGGTTAACTGGACTCAGGTTGGGTAACACTTTCTACTGTCAGGATTGTTAGCCAATAGATCCTTGACACCATATCTTGCCTCCTGACATCCACACCTGGAATAAACTGGAGCAAAGCCAAGAGCATCCAGGTTATCTCAGAAGCTACCACACGGGGGAGCTCTTGGTGCCATGAGAGAAACGTCCTGCAGGCCCAGGAACGGGGGGAGCATTGCTCTTTGGCCTCCTGTACCTGTCGAGAAAAAACCCCATCAAACTCTATACCTCACATTGAGGGAAAAGGACAAAATGAATCCTGCTCACTTTGACACTTGGGGGAAAAGAGTCACCTTATAAGGAAGTAAACACCAGGATTCTATTTTGCCATGTTTAACAGATTTTTATTCTGTGGAAGGATAAGGGGTACAAAGTGCTCACTTTTCCTCCAGTCAAAAGAGTAGGAAATGTAGGAAAGTTGCCTGTGGGTATTGTCTGGGAGGCAATGAGAGGGTTTTTCTGTCCCCAATACACTTAACATAATTTACTGTTACCTCAAATTCCACCATTAGAGATTTATTCCATGGAGTTAGTGGTTCTCAACTAAGGATGATTATTTCCTTCATTAAAACAGATTTCTAGGTCCCCACCCCCAGGGTTTGATTCAATAGGGATGAGAAAATTACATATTTGACAAGTATCTAGGGGATGCTGATGGGGCTGGTCAAAGACCCCACTTGGAAAACTGGGTTAAAAGGCCTCAATGAGACAATGCAGGTACGTAGCTATTAGCGTAATTCCTGGCATATGAGTCTGCCACACTCAGAGGCTCGCCACCATAGGCTGCCTACCTTGTGAAAATCCCCAGGCTGAGTCTGCACCCAGGCCAGTTAGATCAGAATCCCTGGGGGTCCTAGACATTGTTTTCTGAAGCTTTGGGGTGATTCTAGTATGCAGCTATGATTCAGACACACTGCAGTAAAAGGTAGCTTAGAGAGAGTGTCATTTGTGTTCAAATGACTAAGCCATTTCTAATAACCACCGAGGGAAACACATTTCCTGTCTGTGTACCAGCGCCACCGTGGGGTGAGTTCTGCAGCTGGAAGGCCCTTCCAGGTTTAGCTGAGCATGCCAGGTCTTTCACGAGGGGACTGGCCACGGGAAGCATGTAGTTCAAGAGGTTCCAAACTGGGCCCCAATACCTGTGTTCCTACCTCATCATTAATGGTCTCCCCTCTTCTGAACAGACCTAGATTTGTCGCCTTCACTGCCCGCCCATCACCACCTTCTTAGTGCAAAGCCCCAAATGTCCCCTTTCCAGCACTCGCCACCACCTTCCTGCACCGCCTGTAGCCCTGTCCCCACTCCTGATGTCCTCTCCTCAGGGCGCTGCCCCCCTTCCTTCCCCCCACCCCCGGGCAGCCAGCCAGGCTTTGAGCACAGTCCTATCCTCTCCTGCCTCCTGGAAGCTTAGCCAGTCCCCTTCCTTCCATCCCGGGGCACCACTGTGCTTAGGTTCTGACTAGTCTCTTCCAGCATCAACAACTCCTACGTCAGTCCTCCTACCTTGAGTAATCCTGACCTCCCTTCCAGTCCACCTTCCACTCTGCCAAGGAGTTAGCCTGCTAAAACATGTAGCCAGCTGCACTCAGTCCCTCTCACGCCAACCTTCCCGCCGGTCCCACCCTTCCTTTCTAGCCAACTGGCCACGTGGGTGTGCAGGCCCCCCTCTGGGCCCTCCCGCAAGCTGCCCAGGGACTGAGGCGCTCTCACACCCTCTCCGCTGACTTGTGTCCCCGCCCCCTGCTCCCCAGAAAACGTCCCTGAACCTGTGCTACCTTCCTTCAAGGCCCAGTTATGATAAAGGCTGTTGCCATAAATATAAAGTGTCATCACAATTATTGGTTTGTCCCTCCAAATACACAGGAGGAAGGGGGGGAATCTTTGGTAACAAGAACTACCATTTATTTACCAAGTGCTCACTATTTGATTTCTAGCCATGCAGATAGCAAAATGAGAAAATGAGTCCTGCTCCAAGGACTTTACATCTGATTGATCTGAGAACTTCCTAAAATGTCACTATGATCTCAGGTCTATACCTAACTGAAAAACTGAGACTAATAGCTTGAAGAGAAATTTCAATCACATGACTGTTTGTATGAAAACTCTCAGAGCAGGTATAAAACTACGGCACATTTTTATACATTTACCTGATGCCTTTCTAAGGCAGGAAAATACAGGTAAAGAAATGTAAAACTGAGCAAATTTTACCCATACCTCTGAGTAATTGAGACCAGGGTTGTCCCAGAAGCACCCCCGTTGCCCCCCAGGAATGTTACACTCATCATAACCATTCTGGTCGTTGGAAATCCATAAAAAGGGTCTAATCCACGCCCACGGGCCACCACAGAGCTGCCCTAGCTGCATAAATCCCCAGCCACCTCTGAAACACGTGGCGGTGCACAGTCCCTGACCTCAGCTTCCCTTCTGTGCTGGCTGGCCCTACTTTACTTCCCTCTCAGGAGCAGCTGCCCATCCCCATGGCCTCCCCCCTCCCTGGCTCACCCAGCAGATGTGATTTCCTCTGCTCACCCCGCCCCACCCATCCTTCCCCAGGGCCGGATTCCTTCTGCCCGCTTCCTGTGGAGCCCATTCTGTGTTTGTGTTTGGGAGGGTGGGGGGAGGAAGAGCTTTATTATCTGAACCACAACCTTCAGGAATGCACCTCCCTGCCATCTGTTATCCCACAGCCCAAGCAAAGGAGAGTGCCCCTGAATGACCTGGCGGCCGAGTGGGCTTCATGCCGCGGACAGTGGGAATCCGAGGGTTTGAACAGAGGACCCTCCTCCTTACCCCCGCTGCGCTGCACCATACCCTTCTTTCAACATGAAAGTGAACCTTGAAATGGAGACCCTGTGGGGGAATTTAAAATAAACCCTTAGCTCTGACAAAGAAGAGGGGACCAGCTGTTGCCCTTGGCCCCCCCAAGCCTCCGAGGAGCACCACTGCCAAGGGTCCCAAAGGCTGCTTGCAAGGAAACCCCTGCTGAGTGCTGTCCAGCAGGGCAGAGGCAGTGCGGGCCACCAGCCTGCTGTCCCGAGCGAGCACAAGCAAGCCCTGTGAATTGACTCTTCCTAACACTACAGAGGTGCAGAGCCGTCAATAAATACAGCTGATGTGTCTGATAACAGGGCATTGTTAGGGGCTGAATTGTGTCCTCCAGAAAGATGCTGAAGTCCCAACTGCCAGGACCGGTGAACGCGACCTCAATGGGCAGTGAGGTCTTTGCCGATGATCACGCTAACCAGGCCATCAGGGTAGGCCCTAACCCAGTAGGACGGGTGTCCTTAAAGGAAGTGCAGATTTGGACACAGACAGACAGACTTGTACACAGGGAGGGCACGTGGAGATGAAGGCACAGGGCGATCTACCCACAAGCCATGGACTGCCAGGCTGCTGGCAAACCCCCAGAAGCCAGGAGGGAGGCATGGAGCAGAGTCTTTTAAGAAGAAACCAACCCTGCTGCCAGCTTGATTTCAGAATTCACACCTCCTGAACTGAGACAAATTTCTGTTGTTCTTAGCCATCCATGTGGCATTTGTTATGGCAGCCCTAGAAAACTGAAATAGGCATTAATTATAATTTGAAGAGTCTACTTACACTGTAGCCTCAACCGGATAAAAGCATTTGTGATAAAAACCAAAGAACTCAAGTGAGTTCTAATCCCACCTACCAGCTGTAAACTTTAAGGCTTTATAGTTGCCCAGTAACTTCCTTACCCAGTTGCCTTGTCTGTAAATGGGACCACCACTCAGAACTGATATGCATCCTTGATGAGTTCATGCACATAAACATGGCCTAAAAATTGGAAAGAGTGCCAATTATACATTGCTTTCACAAGAAGCACTACTTTTGTTTCATCTGATGCAGGGCTGGGCAGCTCTGCTCAGGGTGAGGCATTTACTGCTCCCACACTACCTTGGTTGATGTCCTGGGAGGTTGACCTGCAGGGAATGCATCAATGGCTCTGTTCTCTCTTGCTATCAGTTAGGATTGGCCAAGGAGTCACCAGCAGATGATCAGGTGGCAGGAGAACCGAGGTGCCAAGGGTTTTATCCACTGTGCCGTCCCCCTTGGGTCATCAGGATCTGGATGTCTCATCTGGAGCAGGCTTCAGCTATGATCAGGCAATATCCCCTATACAGCTATCCTTTTAGGGTTCCAGAAATTGTGTCCCCTTGTCCTTCAGGCCTCGGATGAAAGAGATGCCTGCAAAGGCTAACTCTAGGACACAACCAATTTGCTTTTATTGTACCTACACCATGGTAAATAATCTCTTTAGTAAAGGTTCCTCAAAGTATCCAGCGTGAATATGCCATCTTTGGTCTGCCAGAACTCTGATCCAGTAATTAGTTTAGAAAGGGGCCCTAGGAAACAAGCAGCCTCAAAATGCAATGTGAAAATATTTTGCTCACATATTTGAGGACTTCATAAACTTCTTTGTTGAGGAAAATGGAGTACAGGTGACTCATACATGCAGTGGCATCATGGCTGCATGAATTATTCACCAGAGCCTGCAAGGGATGAAGTACAAGTGGAGTGTAAGATGTCAGGAAGTCAAGTGATTGTGGCCCTTCCTGGCTACAGGGAAGATGGGGATTGTGGCAAACCAAGAACAAGGTGGGGGTGGTGACCAGGAATACTACTCAGGCATAAAAAAGAGGAAAATTCTGCTATCTTCAACCACATGAATGGACTCTGGCGGCATTATGCTAAGTGAAATCAGTCAAACCAATACTGTATGATATTGTATTCCATGTACATGTGGAACTTATAAGAAACAAACTCATAGAAATAGAACAGACTGGTGGTTGCCAGAGGTGGGGGTGGAGGAATTGAGCAAAGGTGGCCAAAAGATACAAACTTCCAGTTATAAGATAAGTAAGTTCTGGGGATGTAATGCAGAACGTAGTGACTATGGTTAACAATACGGTATTGCATATTGGAAAGCTGAGAGTAAATCTTTAAAGTTTTTATCACAAGGAAAAAACATTTGTAACTCTGTGAAGTGACAGATGTTAATGAATTTTATTATGGTAATCATTCTGTAATACCGAATCACTACACTGTACACCTTAGACTGATAGAGTATGTCAATTATACCCCAATGAAACTGGAAGGACACAATGATTTGCAGTTCCTCCTATGAAGTGGTGGAGTTTATTTCTTCACCCTGTTTCTGGCCTTAACCATCCTTCCCTTTGGCTGTTGGATGTGAACAAACATGAAACAAAAAGAAGCTACAGAAGTGGTCGTACACGTACGCCCTGCCTTTCTCTCATGACCTCTGACAGCCCTTGGGCCACCACGTGAGGACACCTGGGCTGGCCTCCTGGAGGGTGAGACCACGTGAGGAGGGGCCCTCGCCATCCCAGGCATCTGTAGCATCCCACCCCAGACATGCCATTTTAGACCATCAAGTGTCAGTTAAGCTGCTCAGACCTGAAAAAAGTGACCAGCTGACCCAAAGAATTGTGAGCAAACAATTGTTTTCTTAAGCCATTCTCTTTGGAGTAGTTGATTATACTTCAAAGGCTAACTGTTAATAGTAATATGGAGACTATAGGGTCCATGGACTTCTTTTTAATGGAACTAGAGAAAGGGCAGAGGGAAAGGAGAAACTGAAGGCCATGAAGGTCTGAGAACAGAACTGGAAAGTGAGCAGCCTCTAAGGCAACCTCAAGGGTCTACCGCACACCCGGGCAGGCATGGCTGGGAGCCAGGGCCGCACAACCGCAACGACATTCAAACCCAGCACCTCTCTCCGACTAAGTTTCAGAGTATAGTTCCCACAGCAGCAGCAAGAGTCTCAGCTGGGGACTTAGAACTGCAAATTCATGGGCTACTCCAAAGGCCTACTGAATCAGACATGCCAGGGGACCCCGCACCCATGTTTTATCAAGTCCTCCAGGCGACTCTGATGCAGGCCAGTCTGGGACCACTGTGCTCAAGTAAGGCTCTGAAGGGACAGGAGTGGGGTTCTGAGGTGGGGACGTCTGGGCAGATGTGGATGATGCTGAGGGCTGTGTGCCCCAACCCCTGCAGTCGGCCTGCCCTCAGGGGCAGTCCCTCCTATCCAAGGAGACCACCTCCACCTGCATAAAGCCTTTCAAGAGCTACCAGGGTGTACCTCCACACCTACACGGACGATCAGATCCTGATGTGGCCCAGATGAACACGAGGCCTGCTCTGACCTCATCAGTTTGTGCAGCAAGAGCCTAGGGAGCATGCCCGAGAGTGCATTCCACGGGTGACAGACCAGAGCCGATGTGGGCTGAGAGCTGGCTTGAATTGGCTTGTGAGAGCCAATTATTAAATTTAAGAATTTTGAGATACTTGTATACAGTGTTACCTGAAACTTACTAAGTTCAGGAGGTCAGAAGGTCAAAATGGGTCTCAGTGGGCTAACATCAAGGTGCCGACGGACCTGCATTCTTTTCTGGAGGCTCTCGGGGAGAATCTGTTTTCCTACCGCTTCCAGACGCTCCACATTTCTGGGCCTGAGCCCCTTTCTTCCATCTTCGAAGCCACCAACGACCAGCTGAATCCTCACAACGCCGTATTTCTCACGCTGAGCTTTCTGCTTCCCCCTTCTCCATTTAAGGACCCTTGTGATGATATTGAGGTCACCTGGATGACCAGGAGCTTCTCCTTTCATGGTCAGCAGATCAGCCCCTTAATTCCAGCCGCAGCTGTTCTGCCTTGAGCGGTAGCTCACAGTCAGCATGACTCAGCGGAGCTTCCCTGCAAAGGGGCAGAGAGAGGAACGTCAGAATGAACCTACTCCGTGCGGCCTGCTCGGCTCCCCTACCCCCAGTCCCACCGCCAGGCACACAGCCAGTCGCACCGCACCGGCAGATCCTGGATCCCAGACAAAAGCACTGACAAGTGCACTGGGCATGGGACGACAGCACAGAGCTCCTGGAGAAGCTGTGAGGAGGCCATCACCTGCCAGCGGGAGATGACTGGGGGCACACTGTGGAACAGGTTTCCTGATCTCAAGTAGAATACCATAATCCTGGTGTGGCAGAGCCCAGGTGGCATGACTGAAGCAATGGACAAGGTGGGCATAATTACCACAGTAAGCCAGCCATGACACAGACTGGGGTCTTGCCAATGGGTTTCAGCCCCAGGCAAGTTCGCTATGGATTCAATGCGACCAAAGAAATTGACAGCAGAACGTTCTTTGGGGTGAAAGGGTTTATTACCCGGCTTGTTCTCCCGGCGGTAGGTCGAGCACTAGCGTCTCTGCCTCCACCCAGAGCACTGGGCCAAGCTCTCTATGTAGCACAGTAATAGCTTATTGCCTAAAGGTGTGGAAGCAGTAGCCCAGCAACAGGCCAGTTACATCATCAGGTGGTTTAAGTTCAGTGAGGATCCTGGCCATAGGAACCCCAACTTCCCCACAACTGGTATGCAGGGATCTGTGCCAGTGACTAACTGATCATGGTCTCCTTAGAAATGAAATCAATTGGTAGCCTGTTCAGATGCTGCATGGATTGGTGAATGAAAGAAAATGTGGATTGATGGGCAGAAACTTACCTCAAATTATCCTAGGGGTGTGGGTGACCTCTTACCCAGTTCACAGACCTGGAGCCCTAGAATGAATGTCCAAACAGAGTATAATGCAGCTATAAGTATAATAAGAACTTGCTTCCAAACCTTTCCTGGGGCAAACTGTGGCCATTTATCCTGGTAACTGGGACTGGAAAAAGAGAAATGCATAAACTTCCCAAGAGTTATTAGAAACTGGCTCTGAACTAACATGAATCACCAGAAACCTGCAATGTCACCCTGGAGCACCACGCAGAATGGGGGCTCCTGGAGGTCAGGCGGTAGGTTGTGTCACACATGGCCCAAGTCCCCTCACAGAAGGTCCAACATGGCCACTTACTGCAGCTATTTCCTCAGTCTCAGGATGCAGAGAGGGAATAACTAAACACGGCAACTGGCAGAGTGCTCACATCAGCTCCCTGACCTATGGAGTGAAGGTCATTATGGTTGGAAAGGCAAAGAGAGTCCCCTGGAACCGACCCCTCTGCATCCCTGAGAACTGCCCAGGTAGCGCTGAGATCAATGACTTGGGAAATGGAGGGCTGGTGATTTCTACTGTGTCTTCGTCCAACTTGGCTGGTGCAAATTCTTGATGGAGAATGACTATATTCTCACTAATTAGGTGCTTTGGGATTTTTGATATGCATTTTTTTATTCTGTTCATTAGGGAAAGGAAAGTTTTTCAAAGGAGGACCTGAAAACCCAGAATCCATGAAGACAAACATCAATCAAGTTGACTGTAAGAAGTTTAAAAATTTCTTTATGAAAGCATTAAGTGGAAAGCTAGACAACTAAGAAAAACAGATATTTGCAACACAGATAACACAAGACTCATTTACTTAACACATAAAGAACACTTGCAAACTGGTAAGGAAAACTTACAACCCAATAAAAGACTGAGAAAGAAGCATACATAGAAAAAGAATCCAAATGGCTCATAATTAAACGGAATTACGAAAATAAGAAACCACTCTTCTTTGCCTTGCACGCTGGAAAAATATTTTAAAGTTAAAAAAATGTTTTTAAATACAAGATGTTAACAAGGATGTAGAAAATGGGTGCTTTAATATATAGTGTAAACTGCAATGACTTCTTTAAATTATAATTCGGCAGTACTCTATCAACTACAAAACGCACACTCTTTGACATAATAGTTCTACTTTGAAAAATCTATTGTCCACAATAATTGCACTTATGCAGGATAATGCCCCTGAAGCAACGACTGGTTAGGCCAAAATCCAGAAGCAGTCTAAGTGCCCTTTATTTAGAGAACTGAGTGAAGTAGACAATTAAAAACACAAACACCTTGATCCAGTCTTGGTTAAAATTATAGTTTGAAACTACGAACCAGAAGCTTCAATGGCATCATGAAAACTCTGAACAAAGATGTTGGTTTAACTGCTCTGGATGAGTGAAGCACCTGGATAGCTGTGATCTGTTGCTTAAAGAGATAAGAAGGAAAAGGTAGAGAATATTTACCGACTAATAACTGTAACATTAAAATAAGTCTATACTTATTTGTATCTTTTTCAAATGAAGCTGAATTTCTGTCAGAGTTAGCTCGCTAAAAAGAGCAAAATGCTTTCCTGATGTCCAGAGGTTTGTTTTCATAGTTATCAGTGAGGACTATTGACCTGTCACTTTTAACATAAACACTTATGTTAGGGGATTGTGTTTGTTCTCTTGCAAACTATGTTTGCATAACACATTTAACTGCTTATCAACCTGAGACATTTAACCACTATGACCTCATGGTTCTTGCAATAACAAACCCGTATGAAAACCGAGAAGTTTCTCTTGGAGTTAAGAGTGTATCTTTATTTTGGCTTTTTTCCTTTCATCAGTTTATGTAAAAATAATCTTTAAATGGTGTTAAAATCAGATCCATTATTTAAAAAACAATTCAAAATATTTTATCTTTTTAAATTAGCTAAATAAGTTACGGCACACCAAAACAATGGAATAAGGAACAGAGCAAATTCTCCATGCCACCCCTCACCCCGGGCCCCCAGCAGTTCTCACACCTGAGTATAGGGGGTTTGTTAAAACACCAACAAACCTCAGCCAGGCAGTTCTGATTCCATTGGTCTGGAACAGGGCCTAATGTGTATCTCTAACCAGTTCCTTGATGCTGCTGGTGTAGCTGGCCTGGGAGACCACACTTAGAGAACCATTGCTTTAAAGGCAGCAAGTGGTTCTCCAGACGCTGATGTGGAAGAGTCCTTCCCCAGGGCACAATAAGCCAAAGGAGCAAACAAAAGACTTACAGGTATGCCTAATTTGCTTACGCAGGCAAAGACACTTACCCATGGTTGGAAAAAGGCTGGAAGGAATTACGGGTTGGGTCGTGTCTTCTGGAAAGTGCATAAGAATGGAACAGACTCACATGTATTGTATATCCTTCTGCTTCAGTTTACCACGAGCACGCTTTAGGCTTTTAGAAATGAAATAATTTTTAAAACCAGTTAGTTAAGACTGTTGCGTCTGACACAGACCAGATGTCTCTACCCACGGCGGCCCCTTGTGGCCACTTGAGGCCACGCGGGGCATCCCAGGCTCAATCTTCAAGTTCTTTTCGCAGACGGTGCCCTGGCAGGAGTCAGGGGTGAACCTACAGGGAAACGTGCAGGGCTGCCTAGGAAAGAGGACAGAGTAGCGGCGATCCTTCCCCCAGCAAGGGAAGGACAAGAAACCGTTGCTGGCCTAGGCGTCGGGGCAGTGGTGCTGGGGCTGCGGGGCGGGGCGGAGCACTGGTGAGGAAATGAGGAGGGAGCGCATCTGCACAGTGGGCACTTAACGTCGATGCTGCACCTAGCAAGGCACCTAATCTGAGGATGAGGCGAGAGGAGGGAGGTCATCCACTCCCACAACATCAAGGCCGCAGTGCAAATCCGGCAGGAGCGAGCCATGCCCGTGTCCTAGCAGGTGCGGCCCGAGCTGCCGCTCCGGAAACGGCAGCAACCCGATGGCAGCTACCTTCAGAGAGGCAGGCCGGCAGTGACGCGCTTTGCCTCAAACAGAGGTACTGGCTTTGGCCAGAGGAGGGCGCAGCTGCAAGCCGGTTTTGCAAAAGGAGGTGAACGCGCCACCCTTGGCACGTGGGGGACTGGAGGAGGCTTGGGGTCCAGCCCCGTGGCTGTGGCAGAGCCTTGGTTTGTTAGTTTGATCTTGGTCAGTATCTTTGCCGGCCGTCACCTTATCCTCCATGCCTCTTTTTTTGTCTGGTGTTACTTACACAGATAAAATTCATCAATTTTAAGTGTACAGTTTGACACATTTTGCTGGTTGTATACAGTACTTTAACCACCATCACACTCAGGCCATAGAACAGTTTCAGCACCCTAGAAGCTCCCTTATGCCCCTTTGCTCTTCATCTTCTCCCTGACCACTCACACCCAGTCCCAGGCAGCCCCTCAGCTGCTGTTACTAATCTTTTGTTTTTCAGATTATCATATAAATGAATTCAGGCTTTTAAGCCTGGCTTCCTTCACTCAGAATGTTTTGAAATTCAACTGAGTTGTGTCTTCATACCCTGCTCCTTTCTATCACTGGGTAGTTTGTCCATGGTAAGGAGACACACCAGTCTGTTCATACATTCACCACATGTGGACATTTTTGGGTTGTTTCCAGATTGGGGTTTTATGAATAAAGCTGCTGTGAACAATGTTGCACACATTGTTATGAATGAATACAGGTTTTTATTTCTCTTTGGTTAATACCTAAGGAGTGGGATTGCTGGGGCAAATGGTGAATACCTGGTTAACTTTTGAGTACTGACAAACTGTTTTCCAAAAGGTTTGCTTCATTTTACATTCCCACCAGTAATGTATGAGGCTTCTAGTTTCCCCACATCTTCACCAACACTTGGTATTGCCAGTTTTTTAACTTTAGTTTCTCATAGGTATGTCTGACCGTTAGTTTTGGTTTTTACCCTATTAGGTCCTGGGGACCTGGGGCACAGCAATTTCAAGATGCTCCAACTACAGTACTATGGCAACATGAAAGGCTGCTGAGAAGTCTGCAAGCCCAAGAAAGCCAGGTTCTGTGGGTTGTGACCTTGGTTTCAGGCCTCCCAAGTCTTCTGAGCATCAGCAGCTATTATGAAACAAAATTTTATTGTAAAACAATACACAGATTAGATGGGGTGTCTTCATGCAGAGAAGTTGAGAATGACTGCGAGCAATATCCCAAAAGCTTCTGAATGCACTGGATATTTTTATTGTCAAAGGAAGGTTGTCAGCTCACAATGGCCTTGGCCTTGCAGAGACACATAAGGAAGTGCCTTACTTGGAACTGATAAACCTCAGAAATTATGAAAGTCAAGCCAAATGCACAACTGTATGAGTAGTGCTCATATTATTGGCTCCTCTGTGTGTTCCAGCCTCCCTTGCTATTAGGTTAGGCCCATGTGATTAAGTGATGGTCATGGGGAGAGGAGCAGAGAAGCTCCAGGCCCGGCCCTTTCAACAGTCCCATGTGAGCTTCCATTCTCTGTTCCCCTGCCGAGGGCCTTTATAGGACGCATGCCCCATAAAGTGAAATTACAGAATGGAGGACAGCTGATTCCACTAAATTTTAGGTTAATCAGAAATATATCTGTGGATAAAATGAGAATTCCTGTAGCCAGGATTCTCACCTGGCCCTGGTTGACTAGCTCACTGCACACCCATGGGCAATACATGGCTGTTGACTCTATATAAAGAGCTCCACCCAGGGCTCTGGGCTCTACACTGTGGCATAGCTGTAAGGCTGCAGGAGAGCAGAGCAGAGGCTGGAGTGGTGGTAGTGCCAAGGACAGAGTCCCAGATGATGGTTGTGCAGGACGAATGTGCAGAGAGGCCCAGAGGATGGCTGTGTGGACAGAGGGGCCCAGAGGCAGAGACCGGCTTGCTGCATGCAGACTCGCTCTGAGTGAACAGGATTTTAGTGACTGACATGCCATCTGGAAATAAAGTTGGGTATAATCCTTTTCACCCCAAGAACGTTTTGCTGTCAATTTCTTTGGTCACAGTGAATCCATAGCAAACTTTCCCGGGGCTGAAACCCATTGGTGAGACAATATCTTTTCTGTGTTAAGTAACTGAGATCTGGGACTTTTTTTGGTTAGTACAGCATTGCCTAGCCTGGCCTAACTTATACATGTGGTCAATTCCCCCATCCTTCTAATGTCCACAGAAGAGCAACTTGAACATGTTGCTAAGATCTAAGTTTAAGAGTGGCAAAAATCACGGTCATGGAAGAGAGGATGTTGGGAGGGCAAGCTTCTCCTTTCTCCAGATGGACTACAGCCCCCTCATCACTTCCTTCACCAGTCTCTCATTTTGTGGTGAGAACAACAGCAGCAGTTCTGACCTTTCTGTGATGAGGGAAAATGAGAACCTGTACCTATAATACCTGAATTCTGTACAACCAGCATTCATGGCAAATCGAAATCCATAGGCAGCCTCCACACCTCATCTTAGGGGGCAGTTTGCATAGCCCTCACAAGGCGTCCTTGTCCACGTTGCAGATACATTAACACATGAGTTTATTTGCAGGTTCTTCCCCTTCCTTGTCCTCTTACACAGAAGGCTGCAGGCAACAGGAAAGGAAGAGTGATCAAGTTCTTTGGTCACAGCAGAGAACATACATAGTGTAATTCATTTCTTTCAGGATTCTAGGTAGGCACACTCAGTCAAACTTAGTAGGAAAACACTTGCTCTTAGTTATTATCTATGTGCAGAGTATTAGGAAGCCCCGTGATGGTCAAGGCAAAGGACTGAGGACAAGAATGGTGAGACAAGTCTCCCTGAAGGCAGGTGGAGAGAAGAGGGAGAAGCTTGCAGCCTCCAGACACTCCTACTCCTTGGGCTGTGCCACCGCCTTTAGGAAGCTGGAGACGAAAGATCCGAATGTGGGGACCTAGATGCTGGGAAGTCAGGAAAAGCTGGATGTGGACTTTCTTTGCTCAAGAAGAGAATAATAAAAGATTATTTCCAGAAGCACTCCTTTTCTTTTAATTTTTTTTCATGTCTCTAACAGTATTTGGCTCATTGTCAGAACCTCAAATTAGTTCTGAGAAGACTCAAGGACATCTTCAGGACGTATTTCTCTTCTACTTCAGCACCGGCCCCTCTGACCCTGGTCTCCCCACACAGGCGTCAGTTCCGGGGCTTGCTCCTGCGGGCTCTCAGCCCTGCCCTTCTGGGGGTCCATCGGTCATGAGGCTCCAGCCTTTGGCCAAGTCAGGAGAAGGTGCAATCAGACTACCTGTCCCATCTACACCTCCTGTCCCTCCTCTGCCCCTCCCTTCCCCCCCCCACCACTTCCCAGGGGCCTCGAGAGGCAAAGGAATCATCCCGGCAAGCTGTGTTAACCGGGGAACCATCCCCTCAGTACCCTAACAGTGAGAGCCAAGGCCCTCTTGAGAACCCAGGCGGCACTCAAGATGGTTTTCCCTGAAGCTGGCGCCTAACCTGTGTCTGGTTCTGCCTCAGCTTACTCACACACAGTTAATTTCATCCTTGGAGAACCCTGTTGCTTTAAGATTTTATTATTTTTATTGTGATTTGTTTTGCTTATGCTTCCATCAAGGAGCTAATAAGAATGATCGGTTAGAATGTTAACATTTTTAAAAAACATCCTTGATATTAGAGTCCTGCTAAATTTACTCACCATCTTACAGTTTATGTCTCCTGATATTTGTTGCTCTATTTAAATGGTGTTATTGAACCTCTGCTTAAGTTCTGTAATACTTTTATCATGGAATAAATCCATGGATAATAAATAATAATTTTCCACTAATAATCTATTAAGTGTTTCAAAGATATTTTCTAGAGATTATTATATAATGGTCCACTAGTTATGTGACAGCAATTTTTGCAATGAAAACTTCATCAGCACAAATATTAACTTTTATTAATACATGGACTTACTAAGATATCACAAATATAAAGGTAAAACAGTAAGTTATTACCTTATTTTTCCCTAAATGTTAGAAATATTTTAAAACTTAGGATAAGGAACTAGAAAATGAAAACCATTAAGGAAGGAAAATTATTTGGATGTTTCAATATATTTTTAGAGAAAATACAATAAATGACAGAGAGAAAGGAAAGGAACTTGAGAGGTCCCTGTTTTAACAGAGTGTGGCAGACCCAAGTCACAGATGGCCACCTTCTACCTCTGGGTCAGTCATACTGAAGAATAATAAGAAAGGCAAGAGGAAATAAAACTGCTAGGAAACCATTATCCTGAACATACTTTCTTTAACCCAGGCCTATGACCATATAATCTGAGTCTAATAGAAAGGGACTCTCTTGTTGAAAATTATTCACCTCTGAAAAGTAATTTCCACCTTCAAAGGACCATCTAGGTAGGAAGTTTTGAGAAACTTAGTACACTCCAACTTTTTCAAATGTGTGAAAGAAATTACTCGATTCTTTTTATTCTTCCTTGAAATAGTCTGTTCTGTCTCCTATTATAAGCTCTCTGTGGATAAGTTAAAAACCTGAAGCATGAAGATGCAGGACAATCTGACAGAAGGCAGCGCAGATTCTCAGTAAATCCCATGAAAAGTCCTACATGTACCAATGGCAGCACTACATATTTAAAAGTGAAATCTTAGTTGAAAACATGTAACTGTCAATGTTGAAGAACAATGCCATAAAAATAAGAAAAATATATCAGTGAGTTTCTGTTGAACTTATAATAGGTGTAATTCAACTTGAAGCAATATCTAACAACCAGGGAATCACCCACAACACTTCAAGACTGTGATAATGTGTATTATCTTCATCTGGTGAAACCACAGCAAATACAGATAATATTATTACAGCACATTTATGCAGAATAAGCACAACTCCAAAAAATACTTCACTTCATTTAGGAGATGAAACACACAGAACCAAGGAAGGGAAAAAAATAACAGATGTGATAAATCATCTTGAATAAGAGAAGAAATGTTTTTAAGAAACATTCAGTTATAGTGAATACAAGTCCCGATGCAAACTTTGTAGAACAGATAATAATTATAATCAGTTTGTTCATTTCTCAAATCCATCTATTCCCCCTCTATCCACATTTGACCTCACAAATATTGTCTAATAGACAAAAGGATATTGCATGTTTTTAGCAGACTTCTTATAAAAACACTACATCTAACAAAACACAATTTGAAGACCAGGAATACTATAATGTCACAAATATATGTAAGAAACATATACAATTGCAGTAGAAAATTCTCTAAAATACTTCTATGACATTCTATATTTCTTATTTTGCATTCACTGGATGGTGAATAATGCAGCAAACATCTCTTTTGATACTTTGAGTTTTTAAAATATTGCCCAAGACCTTTACAGCTACATGAGATACAGGATTGCATCTAAAAATAATTAAGAAACCTAAATTTGGGGCTATTTTCAAAGGTACAGTGGAAAGGTTGAAATAAAAGAGTAATATGTAATATTCACTTTAACTGTTGATGATTTTATTGCTAAAGACTTTAGAATGCAAGACAAAGGTACACTTCTGAAAATATCAACTTTAACTTTTATTTATTTTGTAATAATTTGGGATAATATATCAAGTGAAATTAATGATACATGCCAAATGATGCAGGACCCAAATTCAATGTGCATAATGTTCTAAACAGCATCAGGAGAGTTAAGAAATTCTTTGAAGAAAATTGGTGATTTTGTTTATCAGTCATCTGTTACTGATGTTAAACAAGTTGCAAAATCTCACCAACTTTTTGCAGAATTAGCACCAAGTTCTCCATCATCAAAAAAAAGGAATAAAGAGAAAAGAACCTAAAAAGGAGGATTGTCTTCAACTGAAAATCCCATGATCAGGCCTTCCATGATCCCAAACTAGATTTTAAAATCAATTTCTTTTTTCCACATTATATATAGTAATTTCATTATTAAAGGAAAGATTTATAATACTGAGAGGATATAATAGACATTCTAGTTTTCTAGATGACATATAACTGGAAAATTAAGATAGAGATAAGCTACTTTAATTGTATACCACTGCTTCATAAGGTCAGATTTGCTACTAAAATTAACTTTTAAACATAGTAAGAGATGTGATATTGATGGGTTACCATGTATGAGGAACTGAAAACTTTAAATTGCTTCTAGATTCTAATATGAATCTCTTTCAGGCATTGCAGTATATTTACAGGAATTTCCAACACTTTTGTAAGTTTCAGAATACTGAAAGTTAACGAGGCCTGTGGGGACTATACCCACTGGGAAATGTAGCCTCTCAAAATTACATTTTATTTTCAAAAACTACCTATATTGAGATTATAATATCACAGAAACACTGTCAGATATAACAATTATCTCTACAGAATATGAGCTATTGGGGGCAAGTAAGCACTGAAACTGCCGAGAGATACTGTTTCTGTGAAATCAAGGCAAGTAACTATTTTAAAAGAAACTATTATATCCTGGTGATATTGAATTCCTAATTATTCTTATGAAAATTTTAGGCTTTCTATTATTAGATTATCAATTTGATTAGTTTAATTTAAACAGAACTAATGTAAACTTTGGGCTTATTGTAATATCGTTGAAATTTTTTTTTACTGAAAAAATGCTAATTTTAAAAACATGATTTTACTTGAGTAAAGTCACCTTTTTCTAATCTAGGCAAAGCCATTGTAGAGGCTACCACTATTCTAAAACCCATTCCATTTAATCTGGACATACATCCTTAAACCAGAATGTGTCTTTCTTGACATCATATCCAAGAGGGATGTGCCGCTATTTACTTCCACCCACTTCCTCTTTCCTTGGCCCTGCCTCCACAGGATTTGGAACAGGGGTCCAATTTCATGTGGTTTATGAACTCTCCTAAAGTGGTTGCAAAAGCCTGAATGTACGTGCCTTTGCCCATTTTTCTCTGGGGCAACTGTGCGTGCCTCTAAATCAGGAACCATCATTATAGGCTGCAGCAATGGTTTTCACTTTAGCCTGTACTAGAACCACCTGGAAGGCTTGTTGAACCACAGACTACTGGACCCACTTTCAGAATTTCTAATGCAGTAGGTCTGGAGTAAGGGACAAGGACTGGCACTTCTAATAAGTAACCAGGGATGCTGTTGCTACAGATCTAGGAACCACTTTTGAGAACCACTGCTTTCCAATGTCAGCCGTTGGCCATGATCACAGGCCACCGCCTGCAGGACTGTGCATAAACCACGCGAGTCTTTACCAGCAGAGGGCACACCCACAGTCATCCCAGCACATGTCAACAGCACCTTCCATCGCTAAGGGGCAGCAAAGGCACACAAATCTCTATGCATAGGGCTCCTCTGCCCTGAAAAACCTAATCATAAGAGCTAGCTGAAGCGGCCACGCGAACAGCACTTCTCTACAAACTGGATGATGACCTATTCTGACAACTGATCAAAATGTGTATCTGTTAAAAACACATACCCAGACGAATCAGACTTCAGGGATGAGTAAAATACACTATGCATAGGAAAAGGATCTGAATGCTGTGTGGCCTCTGGTCTCTGGCTTGACACCTGGATGAGCTCTCAGAGTTCTCTGTCTGGTAATTTGAAAATGTCCCTCTGTGGAAAGTCCTGGACTGGATGCTGCAAAATTACCCTCGGAGCTCATTAAAAATACAGATTTCTCTCCCTCCTTACACTGACCTCCACTGATCTGGGCTTAGACACAGACTCTCATATTTTTAACAGGCACGCAGTTGATTCTGAAGCACAGCTATGTTTTGGCTACCCACATCTGTACATTTAGTAAATAGAAATCAGTGCTTAGGTATGAATATTTGGTTATTTCTGCCTTTTATAAAGTGTTTCTTTCTAAGGTCAGACATCACAACAGTTCCAAATGTAAAACTGCTAAACCCACTAGACACATGTGACTTTTGAGCATCTGATATGTGGCTGATCTGAATAGAGATGTGCTCTCTGTGTAAAATAACACCAGGTTTAAAGACTCAGTAGGGAAAAAGAAAGAAGGTAAAATATTTTTCATGTGACTCTTAGAAAAATTATACTGCATATGGCTCACAATCTATTTCTATTGGACAGCACTAGTTAGAGCATGTAAATAACTTGGACAGTAATGGGGGGGAGAAAAGTAGAAAGCGGAGAAGCAGAGCAGAGCAGGCTCCGAGAAGGAAGTCTCGATCACCCGGCATTCTAGCAGCATTCCCGGACCAAGGCCTCACACCCGGCAGCACGGACTGGGAAAGAACTGTCCCTCAGCCTGCAGCCACTGTAGCTTATTCGTGAAAGAGTTTCCAACTGGAGCCCACGCTGGAAGCAAAGACTCAGGAAACATTCCCTTTCCAAATAGGTTCAGTCTGAAACAGGCAACATGTTATCCATTTGCCAGACCTTGCAGGGAAAATTGTGGTTACTACAAAGGTTGTCTGTGTGTGGACCAGTCAGTCCACCAGGATCTAGCTAATCTTTACAATAACTAAAAAAAAAATACTCTACTTTTGCAGTAGAGAAAACCTCAGTGTCTGATAATTAAATAAAGCTGTGTTTGTTTGTTGTGTGTTTATTAGAATAAGAAAGAATGTGCTCAAATGGCCTCTGTGTAACTAATACACAATTGTGCTCAGAGAAAGAAAGGCAGGGTTACCTTGGCAGCAGTCCTCAAGTGTAGCCCTCTAGGCCAGCAGAACAGCATCATCTGGAAACTTGTTAAAGTGCAAATTATCTGGTTCCATCCCAGACCTCAGGGGTGAGAAACTCTGAAGTTGGAGCCCAGCAATCTGGACTTTGACCAGCTTTCAGGTGATTGCGAGGATGCACCTAAGACAGACACTGACCTAGAGAAAGAGGAGGCCAAAGGGAAGCCCAAGGTCCCTGAAAGCAGCTGATGGAAGCTGCTCTCTGCTGCAGCTGCTGACGTAGGTGGCTGGTTGGTGAGCAGTCAAGAGGCCAGGTTTTGGAGCCAGGACTACCTGAGCTCACAGTTGAGCTTCATTCCCTACTGTGTCAGTACTAAAGTCAGTACTGAACTCTGCAGAATCTGTTCTGTTCTCTGCAAGATGGGGAAACAGTATATCATGTGTACAATTATTATTGGGAGTAAATGAGCTAATGTAAAGGAAATGCTGTACCTGATTCTTGATACAGAGCAGAGGGTTATCCCTTGCGTGAAAGTAAGATTTCCATAATGCTAGGAAAAAAGAGAGCTTCCGTGGTACGATTCCAATCATTGTTACTATCTAGATAAGATAGTAATAATGATTGCTCTTTTCAAGGAAATTACTTATTTTCCATGATTAGTCAGTGAATCTACTGCAATTTTATCTAATCTCATTCTTGCTTAATCGACTCATTAAAGTGTTATCTCCTTGGTTTTATTGAATCAGGTTTGACAGCAATGAATTCCCCACATGGTTTTGAGGATTCCCACTTTGCCTTCTCACAATATGGCTTCAGAGGCTGGTCTGATCAAAGGAAACCATTTTGCTACTATTTATGCATGGGACCTAGATGCTCATCCCTGGGTGTGTTGCTTTCCTAAGCCTGTCTCTTTTAAAATAAATAATGCTTTGAGATCATGGCTGCTTGCCAACATGACTGTAACACTGGAATACAGAAGGATCCATCCAGGGTCTAGAAAAGCACCAGGCTTCATTCATAGTTTTTTCTAGGAAGGAGAAGCATGGCAGGGAAGATAGCATGTCCCAGGAAATATCATTTTCAAAGGACCTGACTTGGGGCTGCTTCATCAGCAAATAAACACCACAGAGGCACGTATTTCCAATCTGGGTAGCATCCCCGATTTGTCTGCCAGGCAGCAGAAGCAGCCCAGATCAGGCCAAATTAGGAAACTGAAACCCAAGAATTCCCTGGCTGTCAGCGCTCACTGGTTTCCTCTGTCAGGTGGTGAGCGTTCATGTATCCATCTACTTGCAGTGCCCTGTGTGTAGGAGCAGATATCATTGGTGCTAAGGCCGTTTAACTACAGAGATCTTAAGTGAGTAGTCAAGCCATGGGCTTCCCCTTCGGAAAGGGGAGAGCACACTTCCCATTGCCTCACTGCCAGCTCTGACTGCGCGGGGTGTGCAGGAGGAAGCCGAGGACCCAGCCCCCTGCTGTCTCCCCAGCATCCGGACAGCGGGTGAGCGAGGAGGGAAGCAGCACCCGCACTGGGACACAGGGGCCGAGCTCTCTCTTCCTAGGATGTTCCAGGCCATGAAAGACCCTGACCACACCCTCAACCACACAGTTTCAGCAAGCTGAGCTGCCAGAAGCTGTGACAACCCTTCCCAGGGCACTGACCGTGAGGACCTACTGAAAGCCCTTGAAGGGAGAGTCGAGAGACTTTTGAACTTCTTTTTAAATATGTTCCAGCTGAGGGCCCTTTTCTGAGGCTATGAGATGCCTGTGCAGCTGAGAGATGCTTGATTTTCACTGCTGGGTGCTGATTTTGAGTGAAATCCCTTCATTCAAAAGGTGTCAACACACAAGCTCTCAGAAATGCCTCTCCTGGCCTCTTACTGGAGATGACTGTGGCAAAGGGGTTATATCTCACAAGCCAATGCTGGTTAACTGGCGTGGGCCTGGATCCGTAACCCTGAGGCTAGAGTGGAAGGAGGGCAGTGATTGGTCATCAGTGTCTGCCCACGGCAATGCGTGATGAAATAGCCTGAAAGTAGAACATCCACCACCTCTCTTCCAGAGCGGTAATCCTTCAGTTTCTCAGCCTCTGCCCAGGAAGTCTCTTTAGGCTACTTACTTCACCCACACAAGATAATGATAACCATTTCAATATACTGAGTCCCTGCTGGGTGAGAATCGCCGTATCAGGTATTTTCCACATATCTGCAATCCTCACAGCAGCTCCTCCAGTAACGTATCTAATGGAGACGGCCTCAAAGTAACCTTGGCTGGGTTCACGATTTGAACCCGATCCAGCCTGACTCAGTAGTTGGTGCTTTCTCCTTAACCCATCCACTATCTTCTGATGGCTCCTTCTCAAGCTGTCTGGTTTCTTCAATACAGTAAAATAAAAAATACTCTGTGAATTCATGAAGAAACAAAGTATGTGGGACATAGGAGTTAGGCAGTCAACGACTACTAAGCAGACACACGGACTGACTGGTGTCAGCTACTCTCCGCCCGTGGGCTCAGACACAGCACTACCCAAGCCCAGGCCCTGAGGATATGATCTGGGCTTGACTGCAGGCTTTGAACGCCGCACTGGCTTGATGGTTGCCTGACCCTGTGAGACCCTATGGAATTAAGGCTTCAGGTGGCTTGCTGTCTCCTGCCAGTGTTTCTTCAGGACCAGACTTTGTTTTTCCTTTGTCTTAAGTACACAATGCAATGCAGCCAAACCCAGCAACTCTGGGATCCAGTCCAAACCAGAAAGCAGAACAGGGTGCATGAATGCATATTGAACCATTTAACAAATGGGCCATTTTGAGTCAAGAATACGGTAGGAACAGCCTGGCGCACAAAGGGCCAAAGACGGTGGGCAAACGTATTTTGACATGTATGTACAAAGGTGATGGTGGCGGTGAACACAGGAGGATTTCAGGTTTAATTTCACATTTGTTCTTTGAGGCCCCACATATATTTTTACTCCCTATACAATTAGGAAAATGAAAAAAAAAACCACTTCTAGGAGTGCACTATAGCACGACCTAACATTTCAAAAGGATCTTTAAATGCAAGGATTTGGAGGAAATGGAGACCATGATGTTTTGTTAAACAGATTCCACCCTGACTAGAAACCACATGTACACAGCAAATGAAGAAGTGGTTTAATGACTAACTGATTTTGCTAAAATCTCCATTCATCACTGAGCACACACTGGTGCAACTCACAGGGCCTTATTATGCAAATTGCAAAAACTATCTTTTTCTCCTCATGGCAGGAAAAAAGAAGTTGTTTCTCACCCTCAAACTGTTTTGCTTAACTCTTGACTCGTAGACTCTGAGTAAGGCACAGACATGACTTTCAGTAGGGCATGCCTCTCTCTGTGCACCAGCAGGGAGACAGGACACCCCTCCTAGACACACATCTCCACCTGCCGCCAGGGCCCTGCACGCTGTCTCCTACGAGGAGTTCCTTCCATCTCCTGGGCAGCCTGTCCCCAGCCTCCTAATACTGATGGGGCAGCACTCAGTTCTTGGTCCTCTTCTCTTCTTTGCCTCACTTCCTTGGTGATTTCATGTGGACTTGGGCCTTCCATAGCACCTAGGACTCCCAAACTTGTAGCCCCCGTCCAGACCTCTCTGCTGCACCCCAGCCCATTTCTCCCAGTCCCAGCTCACCTCCCCATCCTGTTGTCTATGGGCCTCCCAGCTTAGGAGGTCTAGAAGGAATGCCTGGGCTTCCCCCAAATGATTCCACAGAAAGTTCCCATCGCAGTGAAAGCATCTCCATCTTTCCAGATGCTCCAGCCAAAGACCATGGAGCAGCCTTTGACTCCTTTCCTTCTTAGATACCCGACCTACCATCATCTATCAGAACATCTGTTGCTTCAAAACATATCCAGAATCCAACTCTTCCTTAATCTCAATACCTCTTGCACTGCCCTCCCATTTCACTCAAAGTGAAAGCCAAAGGCTTCACACCTATCCATAAGGCCCTGCCTGGCTTTTTCTTTCTGACCTCACCTCCTATTCCTCTGCAGCCATACTGGCCTCCTGGTTATTCCTTAAGCACACCAGGTACCTCGCCTGCCCCTCAGGAACTTGGCACTGGCTATGTCCACCTCCTTCAGGACTTAGTTCCAATGTCACCTGCTCATGAGACCTGCCTGGCCACCCCACTTAAATCTGAGCTCCAGATCCCCATGCCCCACTAATTCCTACTGGCAAAATGTTTTCATAGGTATTGTCCTATGCTTACAGTTTGTTGACTGTCTCACCCACAAGAATGTAAGCTCCATGAGAGCAGGGGTTCACTGTGGATCCCAAAGACCTAGAACAGTTTCTAGGCACATACTAGGTACTTAATAAATATCTATGGAAGGAATGAATGATGACTACATACCTACTCTACATTTGAAACTTAATAAGGAAAATAACCATCTTGGGATTCTTATTAGTATGAGCTGACCCTGCAAATACTACCAAAGTCACTCTTCCATGTGACCTCAATTTCAGTTGTTGTAGAAACAGCCCTATATGTCTGAAATTAAGCTGAAAGAAAGTGTATTAGTTCCATTTCTGTCCCTTGAATACTCAGCTCACAAACTCTGCAAGTCTCCCGACCTAGCTTTGCCAAGAGCCACATGCCCACACTCAGGACAAGATACCCGTCCTGGACCTTGGGAAAGGCACATTTGGTCACTGATTCCCCTTGGCTTGAATGACCATGTACTGACCTCAATTCTCACAAATTCCACTGCATTACACACATTTTTTGTTGCATTTTTTTCCCACAAAAGCACACAGTATTTAAACTGATTTTGTTTGACTGTTGACTCCCACAAGATTAAGTTTCTTTGTCTCTCTATATCTTGGTTTCCTCATCTTTGAAATGAAGATTTGCTAATAATACCCACTGCAGTTTTGTGGTGAAGATTGATTGAATGAGTAGATACAAAATGTTCACAACAGTAAATGCTCACAGGCACACAGTAAATGCTCATTAAATGTCAGCCATTATTAACATTAAATACAGTATCTTATTTGGCTTTTTATTCCCAGTACCTAATACAGTGCCTGGAACAAAGAAGTGCTTAGGAATAGTTTGCTGGAGAGATGAGTAAACAAATGAATGAGGATGAGCTATTTCTGGGTAGAGGCCATACATTTTCACCTCCATTTAGTACAAACTTAGTTCCTGATAATTCTCAGGAAAGACTTGTTGAATTTGGAACAATTGGCACACAGGAAGGTTTCTGAACGTATTCTGTACAGTACAGAAAACTTGGAAGTGCAAAGAAAAAAGCAAAACTACTGAGAGCACTGAGGGAGCTGAGGTGGTGCTTAAGAAACGCTGGGAGATGAATAGACCAGTCTGTGCTTTTGGGAAATTTTGTGTAACTTCTCTGCATCCCAGTGTTCTTCTCTACCAACTGTGGCTGAATAGTCCCAGTTTCCCAGGAGGACTAAATCAGACAATGCCCACAAAGTCCACAGTCCAGGGCCCTGCACCTTGTAATGCTCCTTCACTAAATGATGACTTTACAACCACATGGCAAGAATGTCTGACATGCACACCTCTGCACAGGAGGCCTGAGGGCTCTAGGGGAAAGCAAGGGATTTTATGGGTTTTATGGATAAGAGCTATGTCTCCAGGTCCCCATCTTTCTATCTCCGTGTCTCTTCATGTTTGTGTGTATAGATGTCACCAAAGGTGTCTCTTTCTTGTCCCCTCCTGCTTGTGACCCCAGGAACAATCTAGGTAAGTTCCTGCTTGTATAACCAGGACGTCCCCATTTGTCATGTGTGAGGCATTCCTCCAAAAGTTCTCAGACAAGTCTGGCCAAGTCTTATTCTTTCAGGAGGCTTGAAAATGAAAACTGGGCATTTTTCACTGGTTTCCTTTCCTCATTTCCTCCCCTGGACCCTCACCAAGTCTGCTCAAGCAAGCGGATGGTGAAAAAGAGGCTTGGAGCATGATACATCAAGCACTTAGTCACAGATGGCACTAATCTTCATGCTTGCCTTCGTTGATTCAAATTCAAAAAATACCCAGCAGTTTATAATGTATTTTCTCTGACCACTGTGTGAGGTCTGTACAATGACTCTTAACATCACATATTTTGAACTGATTGGCTTCTCTGAAAACTTACTCACTGAGAGAAAAAAATTGAAAGTTTTCTTGCATTTGGATGAGAGGAGAGGGGTACTGCCTGCATTACTGGGGCCCTGGAGACAGAGGAACAAGGGGAACTGGGAGCAGGATGGAGGCAGCAGCTTAGCCTTTCCCTTTCAAAGTTAAAAATTGAAAGCTTTTTATATGACAACTTTAAATAGCTAGAAGAATACTAGATCAAGTGACAGAGTTTGTTCTCCTCAGGTGAACTTTGAAAAGCAAGCTTATAAGTTCGCAAACTTAAAATGTGAAAGAAGAAAACAATGAAAACCAAAGTAAGGACAGACAGCCGGGATAATTCCCACAATTTTGGAACTGTCCCCACATTTTTCCCATTTCATCCTATACACGACAAAGCCATCAAAAGAAAGTGCTACTGCTAGCACAGTGCCCATCACCTCAGAAATCACTGAGTATTATGACTCTTTAGTTTCTTCATTTTGATTATAATAAATGAGTCAAAAGTCTGTATCTGGACCTTTAGTGAAATATTGACCATGTGTATGTGTGTGCATGTGTACACATATATTTTGTAACTAACTTGTTAAGAAATCATCTTTAAAATATTATTTGGAGCAGGAATTATTAGAGAGGATGGTAGGAGACTACAAGGACTTGGTCAGTCTGGCTTCCTGCCAAATCTCAGCCATGAGAATTATATGCAGTAAATGTTTAACTATATGAATAAGTGAAATGGTGCATTTGACCAAAATTACATATTTAAACATGGTGGTAGTGTGTACAATATTAGAGAAAGGAAATCTGAGCAACCAGGAGGAGGCTTCTGCAATGATCCATGACATGCTGATATGACATTCTGTGGTAGTTGTTGACATTTTGACATTCATACCGATTTTTAATTCCCTAAAACAAACTTTCAACTTTTTATTGCCATGAAATCTGTGTACCAGATGTCCTCACCCCATCCCTCATCCATCCCCCAATTAGCCTTATCTGATCCCTAATCGACAGCCCGTCCTTGACCATCATCTCATCCCTTTAGACCTCCCCATGCCCTTTACCCTATCCTGTACCAGGTGCCCCCAAATTAAAACATCCCTAGTGTCCAAACAGTGTCACCCAATGGTCTGACCAAGGGTGCTAATGGTGGACACACAAGGAAAGGCAGAGTGAGAAGGAGGCAGAAGGAGCAATCCATGAAACTTGGCAACAGAGCAGATGTGGCAGAAGGGATGAGAGCGTGACTGAAGATGACTCTCTGGTCAGCCTATGATGAGAAGAATGAAGGCACTGGGGAAGTGGGCAGCAGAAGAGGGTGCGTATGGACTGGGGCATACCCAGGTCAGCAGCAACATCAAAGCCCTGAGTAGCTTCATATTGTTGCAGAGTGGAGATGGCATAGATGGCCAGTGTGCATGGAGCCAATACACGCCAGGGTCATGTTCTGACAGGGCTAAAGAGCAGAAGTCCCTGAGAAGATCCCCTAGCGAGGGCTCTGTCCAGGCTGCAGGGACCTGGCTTTCACCTATGCCAAGCCAGTTCCCTAGTCCCCACCGCTGAGCAGACCGAACACTGCCCTCCTTCAAGCCCCTTTGCATCTGAAGGTGGAGGAAAAGGCCAGTCTCAGAAGACGGGTGTGGCTGAGGGAACTGTGGGAGCTGTACCAGAGTCTATACCTCACTTACTCAAAGAACTCAGAATGCTTTCCCTGAGAGAACTTTCCCTCCCCTGAGAGAAAAGGGGTCTGTAATTTGGGATCCTGAAGGCTAGTCAGCTAGGGCTGCTATAACAAAGTACTATAAACTGGAGACTTAAATAACAGAAATTTATTGTCTCACAATTCTGGAGGTGAAAAGTCCAAAATCAAATCAAGACTGGACCCTTCTGAGGACTGTGAGGGAAGGATCTGGTCCAGGATCTCTCTTCAGCTTGGGGATGGCTGTCTTCATAGTCACTTACTATTCTCCTTGTGTTTTTACAATGTCTTCCCTCTGAATGTCTGTCTGCGTCTAAACTTCACTGTTTTATAAGGACAACAGTCATATTAGGTTAGCACCCACCCTGATAACTTCACTTTAACTTGATTATCTCTGTGAAAACCCTGTCTCCAAACAGTCACATTCTGAGGTAGTGGGGGTTAGGACTTCAACATATGAATTTGGGGGTGTACAGTTCAACCTGTAAGAGCAAGTCAGAGGCAAACACAAACGAGGAAGCACATAGTTCAGGACAGCTCCATCTAAGTGTGCAGAGTTGGCAATCATTGGCTTAGCCTCAAACCTTTGGAAATCCCCTGCATTTGGTTTCCCAGTTCTTGTAATCTCATCCCACCAAAACGACATGTGAATATATTCCATGCATTGCCGATGAGAAGGTCACTCTGTTGTACTCTGAGCATGCTAAGTTTTAACTGGAGTGGTTTAAGTGGTTTGGTTAAATTAAGATCTCTGAGACATTTCACCCATTCCTTAAACCTAAACAAATCTGATCCAGGTGTTTACGACATTGCACAATGTTAGACCACCTAAAGCTCCGTCTCCTCAGGGAAAATTAGGATAATGATGAAAGTGGTTAATGACCTTTTCCTTTCTTTTCATTGCTGGGAAACCCTACCTCATGTTCTTCCAAATGGGTGGGAGGGACACTGCTAGGTGAGGCAAACTCTGCACTCAGGACAGGGAAATGTGGGCTCAGTACAGGTTCTGGTGGAGCCTTGACAATGTGTCAGGTACCGTGCTAAGCAGAACAGTATTCACCTGTGAGCAGAACAGTCCTGGGTGGGAGAGGGAATTCTCACACTCTTGGAGGCAGATGGAATTTACAAGTGGGATGGCCTGGAAGCTCAGGGCTGCTTTCAGTCACAATCTTTGCTTGCTGGTTGGGTGCACATTCTGATCGGTGGGTTTCCATGCCATACCAGTTGCTAAATATTTTTTATATTACTCTGTGCATGAGCACTCTGTTGGAGGGAAAGTGGAAAGGAGGTGGAGACGGTAACCAGTTTCAGCTAAAGACATAGGCTTTAGATGGTTATAGAATTTAGAGAATTAGCTTGAAGAAAATGAGCCAGGATTTGTGCCCCAATTCTCAAACATCTTAGTATCAGGAGCCTTCCATTCTTAAAAGTTACTGAGGGCCTTATTCTGTTTATGTAGTTTACATCTATTAATATTTACCATGTTAGAAATTAAAACTGAGAAATTTTTGTAACATGTTCATTCATTTAATAACTGTTTACATATTAACATTAATATTTTCATGAAAATTAACTATATTTCCTTCCCCAAAAGCATAGTGAGAAGATGGTTATTGTGTTATAAATTTGGAAATTTATTTAATGTCTGACCACAGAAAAGACAGTTAGAATCTCATGTCTACTTGTGCATTCAGTCTGTTAGTTGTGCTGATTCAGATGAAGTACATGAAGAAAATCCAGCCTTTCAAAGATAGCAAGTTGGAAAAGGGGACTTTGTGGACCTCCTGAAAAGAACCCAGGACCCTCTAGGGGTCCTCTGGCCACACTTTGAGAATCACTGGACTTAGTGGTTTTATTGTCTTGTTATACCCTGATTGGCCCTCCTCCAATACTGTTACAAGGAGACTCAAACCTAAAGATTTTAATCCATAATATAAAGAGTTTTTTAATTGGTTTGTATCATGTAACACACCTAAAAAGTTTTAACTCTACCTCCATATTTGGGAAATCAGTTTTTTGCTAAATTTATTTTGTTTGCAGTGAGAAAGTTAAAAAAAATAAATTAGAAACTAATACAATTACCCAATACCTATATTTGAGTACCATAGTTTTTTTTAATGCTTCTAACTCTGAAGACCCAAACCCTGTTAACTATGCACTTATAAATGATACTAAAATATGTATCTAAAAACCTTAGTGAATAGGAGGTATTTTTGTGAATTTTGTTCTGCCATCTTTTTTTTCTGGGTCTTTTGAAGAACGAGGTCATATGAATCATAATGACCACTGATAATGCAAAGTAAGATAAAGGAAACTGGTTCATGGCCCAGCTGTTTCAAGCTCAGCTCTGCTTAGCAAATTGTGGCTCTCTATGCTGACAAAGGGGTCTTGACCCCAACAGGACTCCAGGTGTAGCCACATGAGATGGACTCACAGAGCTCACTGATGTATAGACAGTCTCCACTTGAAAGCAGCCCATGGGTTGTTATTCTAAGCCCATGGTTTACAGAACATCATGTGCCCTGTGCTATGTGATATGGTTAACAAGGTGATGAGCTTGAAGAGACCAGTCCACAGATGCCAAAAACACAAAAGAAGTCCACCAAGAAGTTAAGTGTGGGGACCAGTAGTTCTAGTCTAAGACTTAGATCCTGGACACAGAAGGAGGAAGGAAGAGGAGGAAGAGGAGTACCCCACATGCCCCTCCTGAAAACAGGGCTGACCCTAGACCATACTTACCTTAAAGTCCCCTCCCGCCCCACAACCTTTTGCACCCTTTGCTACCTCAGAAGGCCCCTCTCCCTGAATGCTCAGTGCTTCTCAGTGCCCTTGTCCTGTTCTCAGGTCCGTGATTTCCCCAGCATCATCCCCCCACCTCAGCTGCCCTTCTCTTCAGCCTCACTATCCAAACTCTGGTGCCTCACCTGGAAGTCCCAGCAAGATTGCTGTCCTGTGCATGTTCAATATTCAAGATTTCAGCCCACATTTCTTGAGCCCTACCTTGTCCCTGTTCTCTGGGCTTAAGCCCAGGTGAGATCAGTGTTCCCCCCACCCCACCTCTTTTGCCAGGGCCATTTGCATCTTTAGAAATAGGCTTAATTGGTGGTCCTTTAGTGGTGTCACAAAGAGAAGTGAAAACAACTCAGATGCTGTGAGGGGAAGTGCTGAAAACTGGGGAGAGGTCATGAGGACATCTTACATCTTACCCCCAAAGCTGCTTTAAGCTATTCCTGTTAAGAGAGAAGGGTCACAGGAAACTCAACTTTGGGTCTCTGACTTGGTGTGGTGTGAATGCCCCTACTGTGTTTGCTAGAAAAGACTGTGAGATGTTTTTCCTAGATTTATTTTCAGAAAAATCAAAGGTGGTGTTTCAGCTTCGAATGAGGATTTTAATGCATGGCTTGTAAGACCTGGCATTGTTACTCCAGATCTACTGATAGGGTGCAGAGAAAAGACTAAGAGGCCTCAAAAGAGTGTTGTCAATGGTGTCAATCAATGTGCTTTTGCAACGACAACAAAATGTCAGTGTGCGTCTGCAGTTGCTGTAGAGGAAGGGTATTTTTCTCTCTGCCTCATTGCAAATCACCAAATTCACAGCAGTTTCTGCCAGGCTGAACTTCTCCAACACCACACTTGCCTTTCCTTTGTGGTTTGCTCTTTCTTGGTAATAATTCCATTCTATGATTTTCTTTCTGGATAACATCTCCCCCGGATGTCATGTAGCAATCCAAAGTCTAGTATGACTCTCCACTAAATCGTAATAAGGAAGGTCCTGATTCTTGTCTTGATTGTATCCATCAGTAGACTGATGTCCAGAACAGATTCCCTATGGAGTAGAATTGACTGCCTGGGATGACAGATTGACTTGGACTCATGGAAGGTTTTAAAACCCCAGCCTGACCGTGCAGAAGGCCTTGGTTGCCAGTCAAAGGGTGCAGGAGATATTTCATTCTCAATGAGTATTCCATTAAAGAGAAAGCATTGTGTTTTTTTTTAAAGATATGTTTAACCAATTATCATTATTGGGTTGCACATATGGATTAAGCTGTGGAATAGGAATAACAGGAGTTTAAGAGATAATGTAGTTTACTTTTAAGTGAAACACACACACACTCATATTTTATGGAGTAATAAAGGAAAATTTGGTCTGAAAGAGAAAATAAGCTTAGGAAAACCAGACTCACGAATTCACACACATTCCTGGCTTTATGACCCCATGATGTCATTCAGTTAATGTTAACTTTCCACACTTGGCTACCAAAATAGTTTTCCATTCCGAGGCTGTTACTGCAAAGTAAGTAGCTTAAGTTTCCCTCTCACACCTCACCGGATATTAATCTTTTGGAGTCCTTGCCCTCTCTTTTGCAATATTCCCAATTTTCACACTTCCTATTGAGAAACTGCCACACACACTGAGGATATCCTGCTTGGTCAGCCAGGTCGGTTGTTCTGACTGGCAGTTCTCAGGAGATATGCCTGCACTTCCCCCCCAGCTGTTCTTTCAGGGATATATGTTGTGCCCCAGAAGTTCTGAGTTTTGTCATACCCAGATCTCTCTGAGTAATCATGGTCTTGAAGAATGGTTGTCATTCAAAGTTTGTTCTCTTATGGAATTGCCATGACTTGACATTCATTTCTTATTTAGGAGAATTAGAAATGTTTAGAGGTGGTTCCCTGGTACATGTAGTTTTACATTGGATTATGTAGGAAAACATCTTTTAGGAGCCCAGGTACTGAGTGAAGCACCATCGCATTGCAGAGAAACAATTGCGAGTAGGAACGTGATTTTAGGACATAATGATCCTAGTAGGATTTTTTTTTGAACTGTGACTTCTCATGTTATTCCATGGATTGCTTTGTTAATGCTGGGAAACCTGATCTAGGAGAAACATGGGCAGTTTTTCCAAGGCTCATATCATTGAAGGATATTTCTTTATTTGAGGAGAGTTTGTTCCAAATTGGGGGAAGTTAAGAAAACAGTTTGTAGGACTTAAACCCTAACTCTGTTGCTGCCTCAGTTATCTATCACCATGTAACAAAATACTCTACAATTTGGGGGCTTCAAACAAAAATCATTTTCTTGTTCATGATTCTGTGGTTTAGGTATTCAGACCAGGCTCAGTGGGGATGGTTCACCTGCGGCCCACATGGCACTGTCTGAGGCGGATCACCTACGGCTGGTAGACCCAGGATGGCTGCGCTCACGGGTTTATGGCATTGGCGCTGACTGATGACCAGGGCACTGCCCTTCTTCTCCAAGTGCCCTTCTCCTTCCCTATGGGGTCTCATCATTCAGTAGTTGTATTTACACGGGGGTAGCTGACTCTCCAGAGGAACTAGATGTCCTCTCATAGCCTAGAAACCACATAGTGTTACTTTGCTCACATTCTGTTGATAAAAGTAAACCACAGTGTCAATCTAGATTCAAACAGAGGGAAAACAGACTCCACTCCTCAGCTGGGAGAGCGTCATGGCTATACAGGAATTGTTGGTAGTCATTTTTTGGCAGAAATGCTACTATAATGGCCTACTCCTAGTAAAGTGCTTCTAAGTTCCTTCAATTAGCAAATTAATATTAGCCAACTGCCTCAAAGAAATAGAGAGGGTTACCTTATTTTACTGACTCCCAAATGCCATCATTTGTAAGATACACATTGTTTTATGTGTCATTTAAAACAAACAGGACCACCAAGTAAACCATGACATGACATAAATTGTTAAGAGGCAGCTCAATTTCAGAGATAGTAAAAGGTGGGGGAGTGTGTATATAAGAGTTAATGAAAAATGGTAATTTTTCCAATATGTAACTCAACAGCATTCTGTGATCTGTGGATAAAAGTCCAAGGTTAGTCATTTTGATCACTGGCTCTATCAACTGAGTATCAACTTGCATAGTTCTCATCCTGACTAAGGCATTTATCGTGGACACGGTCTGACAGAACAGGGCCTGAAACATTCATTATTTTTCTCTTACCTCCTCATCAAACCATGGGGACAGGCGATTCATGGACTCAAGAGAACGAGTGAGTATTTGTACTATTTATCAAAGCTACACTCCATTGGGAAGCTGATCCCTACTTTGGGCTGCTTTGCACCGTTCAGCTCAACCAATATGCCCAGACCTTCTCTTAAGTCCTTCAATTCACTCTCTGAATGGTTCCCACCACTGAGTAAGTCCCCAGTCCTTGTGCCATGGCTTTCTGATGAGAGGGTTTCCAAGAACCCACCAAGTCACAAATGCAGCAATTACCATACTTCCAAGTTTAGTCAGTGCTTATTGGGTCCCTACTGTGTGCCATACATACAGTGTGCTAAATGCTCTGATGGTCAAACAGACAGACATGCAGGCCTTCCCTCTTACAGTCCAACGAGGGAGGCAGGAGGTGGGCAAGTAAAATAAACATCTCAAATCACGAGAGATCCTGTATGTACTATGAAAGAAATAAAGAAGGTGATGAGGGAAAAACGAGAGGAACCCCCTTTAGACAGAGGTGACCATGGAAGGGCATTCTGAGGAAGGGATGTTTAGGCAGAGACCTGAAGATGAAAAAGGATGAGCTGTCCAAAAGGCCAACAGAAGGTGCTCTAGACCAGGCAGAAGGCATAGCAAGTACATGGCGCCGAGCTGGCAAAGAGCTTGGCATATTCTCGGAACTTAAAGGAGACTGGTATAATTGGAACACAAGGAGCAAATTTCTCTAGAAAGCCATAAAACACACTTGGAGATGCGTATCCAAATTTCTCTCACGGTCCACACAAACAAACAAACATACAAAAAGTCTTTAAAAAACAAACAACAGAAAACAACTGGGAGATCTATGCTATGGGACCCAGAATTTTACAAGCCGATAAACATCTCTGGGAGGAAAAAATGGGCCCCATAGTGGCTTTTTCTTTACCTTCCTCTGAGAATATGATGAGACTGCTTCTTGGATTTACAGAGGCTATTCACAAGTCAGTGTTTCTTAAATGTGAGTAATGAAGCAACTCTTTAATGGAAAATATTACAAATCATCAGTGTTGACTTAAATCATTTTAATTATAATGTTTTTTTAAGATGAATGATGTCTAAATGCCTTATGCTCATGCTCATAGCCCTTATGCAAATCTAAAATGAAATCAAGTTTACAAATTAAATACAAACTATGCTATGAAGCCAATAAAATTCAAATTATCAACATTAATTTAGAGTAATGTATGATGTTATTTGCTGTCATTAAGTTGCAGGTATTTGGTTTACTAGTATAATGTGCATTGATGTGTTTCGTTTTACTTGCTGCAAACTTGGTCTATCATTGGAACCCTTATTGTTATCATTATTGCTTATCATTTAAAAAAAATAAGCTTTCTTTTAACAATGGATCCATTACCTTGAAAGGCCAATTAACATACTCCAAAATATAATATTGATATTAAAAATACTGTTCATCAAAAAATTGTTTTTCACTACTGAATTTCCTGCCAGCTAACCATTGCTAATATGTGTACACAATGGCAAGATTTCACAATATAGCCACTGACTTTGTGAATATGTACTAATGGCCAGCTCTGGTGTCTCTATAGTTTCACATGTCAATGATATGGGCCATTCCATTCTCCCACTACCTTTCTCTACAGAATGACTATAAAACTTTGGAGTGTATGTACTTTGGCTCTGCTTGATACTAGCATGACCATATGTTTAAGGCAAATGCTCCTTTGAAATTGCATGGAGAATGTCAATAAAAAGTGGTAGCTGGGGAGTTCCAAAATGTGCTCAGATTACTTTAAGATTAACATAAATATGAAAATCCAAAAATGTTTAATTCCTATAGACTTCATGGACTCAGAAAATAAATCAGAAGACTCTGGGTTGAGAAGTGACACACACATTAATAGTGGGGTCAGAGGGAAAAATGGGTCATCTGAACTGTTCTGTAGTGTCAGGGACAATCAACCCAGTGTCAGTGTAGCCAGAATAATGCATGCTGCTGAGACACGGCATGGGACATCTATCCAGTTTAGAAAGAATGTAAATAAGGAAGCATAAAAAAAGTAATAGCCAATAATCATGATTAACACTTATTAAGAAGAGTATCAGACATTATGTTAAGTAATTAACAATTGATGATGATAAAAAAAAGAATGCAGTTCATTTATTAGCTACCATAGACATAGCCAACAGGATTACATAGTCCCAACTAGGTCACTTAAAAAAAAAAAGTCAAGAGAACTATTTGTTTCTAATTTAACAACATCAGGTCTGACAATATAAATAAAGATCTCTGAAATCTCCTGCCCAATTTCCAGAGAACCAACATCTCCCTGAGTCATCAATACACATCCCAAACTTAGAGCATCAGTGGTAGACGGTGTGCAAAGATGGCTGCCAGCAGCTGCCCTGCTCCTGTCCACACCTGCTGCTCCTTGCATCAGGAGGTGACGTCCTACTTCCCTTCCCTTGAATACAGGCGGGCCTTAGTGGCTTGCCTGACCAGTGAAATACAGCAGAAGTAACATTTGTAAAGCTAAGGACTCTTGGCACTGCCACCTGGCTCTCATGGAATACAGCTGCTTGGAATGCTCCCTGTTGGCACTCGGCTGCCCTGCTGTATGAAGGCCAGGCAGCGTGTACTGGCACTGTGTTGACAGCTCCAGCTGAGGTCCCAGCAAATGGCCAGTATCCACTGCTGACCATATAAATGAGCCCAGATGTCTCATTGCAACTGCCAGACAAAAACAACTGAGAATCACCCAGCAGAGCCCACTCAACCTATAGACAGGAAAGGTAATAATAAATGGTAGTTTTAAGTCATAAGTCATGAGGTGGTTTGTTACACAGCAATAGGTGACCGTAACAGTGTCCCAGGCCAAATATTTCATTTCCCCTCACAAAACCCGCTCCTCCCTTATGTACCCCAACTCAGGAAAAACTTCCTTTGCATTAGGTGAAAAGTCCTGGAGTCATCCTTGATATTTTCTTTTTCTCAAATGCTACATTGATCCATGGGCAAAGCCTGTTGGTTCAATCTCTAAATCATATCCCAGATTTCTTTATTACTCCTTCTGCCTCTCCCATCCCCCACGCCACAGTCACCTCCCCCAGAGCTTCTGCAGTAGCTGCTGAACTGCTCTCTCTGCTTTCACTTTTGCCTCCAGTGTTTCTTCTCCAAAGGATGGGCAACCAGAGTCCTCCTTTCAAAATGGAAATCAACTCTTCTGTTCAAAATCCTTTTTTGCCACTTAGAATACACCTAAAGTCCTGGCCTCAGCCTGAAAGGTGCTCCAGGACTGGCTCCTGCTTCCTGGACGCTCATGTCCTCCTGCTCTCCCCTTTGCACACTCTCCCGCCAGACAGGCCCTCTTGCTGTTTCTTGAATGCGCCAGTCATGCCCCCTCCTCAGGTTCGTGGCGCTCACTCCTCCCTCAGCCTCGAGTATTCTTCCTTGAGGTATTGTCATGATCCCTTTATTCAGGTCTCTTTATTCAGGCACAAGGCTTCCCCTCAAGAAGGCCCTCCTCTGAGCACCCTTGCTAAGCACCACTTACCTATCTCCAGCTCCTAATGCTGCTTTAGTTTTCTTCATCTTATTTCCATCACCTACCTTTGCTATTGATCTCTTTGCTTACTGTCTCTTTTGCCCCACTTCAATGGAACTCCATGAGGATAAGGATTTTTGTCTGTCCTATTTACTGATATATTACCATGCCTGGACAAATGCAAGGCACACAGTATACCCTCAATAAATATTTGTTGGGTGAATCAAAGATGCCTGGATCCGTTTCCCAAAGTGTCAGTAAGTACTGGCATGCATCTGCCTTCCTGACATTTAAGCTAATGTTTTCCATATTTCCTTCAGCTCTAAACATCAAGACACATGACTTTTCCAGGCTGAAACAGGGTGGAAAAAGGACACGTCATCCTGAAGTATTCCATCCTACTTATATTTGGTGTTAATACCATTTGGGTATTAGGTGTTCTCAGTATGTGACCACAAATCCTTCTCCCAGTTCTGACTTCTGGAGCTCAGTTTCAGACTACACTTTGTGTAGGAGCCCATGCAAGTCCAGATGGCTGATCCTGGTCCCCCATCTTTTTAATTAATGTTGGTAGATTCCCTACTGTGTCCCAGGCCCTGTATAAGGGGTTGGTGATACATTAGGGAACAGCAGGGTCTGTACTCCATCTACTCAAAGCTGGCATTTTAAAGGATGCCTAAAGGATAAGGTAGCTGGGGAGTAAAAGCCAAACGTGTCAAGGAGGCTGACTAGAACCATAGCCTCTGGGAATGAAACAGAGCTCATACTTCTCCCAGTTCAGTCAAGACAGGACACTGTAGGGTACATCAGATGTCTCCTCAAAGGTCCTTCAGCCTTCCATGAGCTGAGACTAGACCAGACTTCCAGCTGTAGATAATAGAGTCTCACATTTGTATGGTGCATTGAGGGGTGAGAGTAGCCAGCATTGATCAGCGCCAATCAGGTGCCCACACCACGAAGGGCACACAACAGCGACTCATTCCCACAGTAAATTTCAGGGGGTGGGGCCATTGCTGCCATTTTATAATCAAAAAGAAGCTCACAGAGGCTCAATAATTTGGCATACAAGTAACACAAAGAAGACAGAACTCACATCTGTCTGACTCTAAAACTTCAGCTTTTCTTAACACTGCATTGCTGCATACTAAAAATGGCAATAAAATGCCCTGGTATTAGCACTTTAAAAAATTTCATGTCTATTATTTCTCTTTGTCATTAGATATCCTTCTGAATCAGCAAGGTCAGGTGTTGCCATTCCCATTTTACATTTAGTCCCATTAGACAAGAATAATGGAAGTCATTGACTGCCAGGCAGGACTGTGTATTCAAAAGTATTCCCCGGAGAGATTCAAGATGGCGGTGTGAGAGGTGAGACAGAGAACTCCTCCCAAAACCACAGATAGTGTGAACATATAAATACAACTAACTCTAAAACAGCAATAGGAAAGAAAGCTGCACCAGACTGCATACAGGGTAACGTACCAAAGTCTTGATCCGGCAGGACCCAAGCCCTTCCCCTCACCTCAGATCACCAGCAGGAGGAAGAGAAATGGAGCGGGGAGGGGGTGGAAGCCTGGGACTGCTGGACACCTAGCCATGGAGATCTGCTTTGTGAGCAGAAACCTACATTGTGTGGTGCTCTGGAGGATGGGGAGCTGGGACAGGCGAGTCCTTGAGAGACAGATTCTGGCCATTTGTGGAGGATGGGATCCACATCCGGTCACTCTGTGACAGAGGAAAGGCAGGTAGTCTGACAGGCTTCAAAACAGCGAGAGGGCTGCTGAAGGGGTGCAGTTTACACGGAGGTGTTGCGCGGGAGAAGAGATAGGGGGACAAGGTTGTCTGGGCGCGCTCTGCCCACTAGATTGGGAACTTTGAGAAGCTTCAGGCGCTCCTCCCTCCCCCCACTGGCTGGCTACTCAGCTCTGAGGCCCCGCCCTGTGACAAGCAGCCTGCCGAGCCTTCCTCCTGGCCTGACGGCACCAGCTCACAAACCAGCAGTCACTACACTGGCCTCAGGCCAGTCAGAGGGAGGCCCTGCCTACAACAGCTAGAGATGCAAAGCACACAGGCTTACACCTGTGTGCTCTGCCCACTGGCTCTGATACGGGAGAGAGGCATGGCATATGGGAATCGGAAAACAGATCTTTCCTTCCCCCAGGCACAAGCTCCGCTCCCCTATGACCCCCAATCTCCCTCTAGGGGCTGAGCAGCTCCAGAGACTGGAGCTTCTGGGCAATAGAGGGCACCACACAGAAATATGAAACATCAAAAGAACATGGTTCAGACCAAAACCTCACAAACCCCATAAAAAGGCCAACAGAAACTGAACTCACCAATCTTCATGAAAGAGAGTTCAAAATAAAAATCATAAACATGCTTATGGAGGTACAGAAAAATATTCAAGAACTCAGGAATGAATTTAAGACAGAGATTCAATCATTAAGAAATTCCATACCTGAAATGAAACATACAATGGAGGGATTTTAAAGCAGATTAGATGTAGTAGAAGAGACAATAAATGTAATAGAAATTAGAGAAGAGGAATACAAAGAAGCTGAGGCAAGAGAGAAAAAAGAATCTCTAAGAATGAAAGAATATTGAGAGAACTGTGTGACCAATCCAAACGGAAAAATATTCTCATAATAGGGGTGCCAGAAGAAGAAGAGAGAGAAAAGGGGATAGAAAATGTCATTGAGGATGTAATTGCTGAAAACTTCCCCAATCTGGGGAAGGAGATAGTCTCTCAAGCCATGGAGATGTACAGATCTCCCAACACAAGGGACCCAAGGAAGACAACATCAAGACATATAATAATTGAAATGGCAAAGATCAAGGATAAAGACAGACTTTTAAAAGCAGCTAGAGAGAGAAAAAAGATCACATACAAAGGAAAATCAATTAGGCTATCTCAGATTTCTCAACAGAAACCTTACAGGCCAGAAGGGAGTGGCATGACATATTTAATGCAATGAAGCAGAAGGGCCTTGAACCAAAAATACTCTACCCAGCAAGGTTATCATTTAAATTTGAAGGAGGGATTAAACAATTTTCAGATAAGCAAAAGCTGAGAGAATTTACCTCCCACAAACCACCTCTACAGTGCATTTTGGAGGGACTTGTATAGATGGAAGTGTTCCTAAGGCTAAATAGCTCTCACCCAAGGGCTAGAGAAAGAGTACAGAATATGATTCATAACATACAAAGAATGGAGGAGGAAGAAAAAGGGGGGAGAAAAAAAGAATATTTAGGTTGTGCTTGTAATAGCATATGAAGTGAGCTAAATTAGATTATTAGATAGTAAAGGAATTACCCTTGAACCTTTGGTAGCCACAAATCTAAAGCCTGCAATGGCAATAAGTACATACCTATCGTTAATCACCCTAAATGTAAATGGTCTGAATGCACCAATTAAAAGACGTAGAGTCACTGAATGGATAAAGAAACAAGACCCATCTATATGCTGTCTACAAGAGACTCACCTCAAACCCAAAGACATACACAGACTGAAAGTAAAGGGATGGAAAAAGATATTTCATGCAACTAATAGGGAGAAAAATAGCAGGAGTTGCAGTACGTGTATCAGACAAAATAGACTTCAAAACAAAGAAAGTAACAAGAGACAAAGAAGGACATTACATAATGATAAAGGGGTCAGTCCAACAAGAGGATATAACTATTATAAATATCTATGCACCCAACATAGGATCACCTACACATGTGAGACAAATACTAACAGAATTAAAAGAGGAAATAGAATGCAATGCATTCATTTTAAGAGAGTTCAACACACCACTCACTCCAAAGGACAGATCAACCAGACAGAAAATAAGTAAAGACACTGAGGCACTGAAAACACACTAGAACAGATGGACCTAACAGACATCTACAGAACTCTGCACCCAAAAGCAACAGGATACATATTCTTCTCAAGTGCACATGGAACATTTTCAAGAATAGATCATATACTAGGCCACAAAAAGAACCTCAGTAAATTTAAAAGATTGAAATTGTACCAAACAGCTTCTCAGATCATGAAGGTATGAAACTAGAAATAAATTACTCAAAGAAAATGAAAAAGCCCACAAACACATGGAGGCTTAATAACATCTCCTAAATAATCAATGGATCAAAGGCCAAATAAAAACAAAGATCAAGCAAAATATGGAGACAAATGTCAACAATAATTCAACACCACAAAATCTGTGGGACGCAGCGAAGGCCATGTTAAGAGGGAAATATATTGCAATACAGACCTCAAGAAAGAAGAACAATCCCAAATGAACAGTCTAAACTCACAATTAATGAAACTAGAAAAGGAAGAACAAACGAGGCCCAAAGTCAGTAGAAGGAGAGATATAATAAAGGTTAAAGCAGAAATAAATAAAATTGAGAGGAATAAAACAATAGAAAGAATCAATGAAAGCAGGAGCTGGTTCTTCGAGAAAATAAAAAAAATAGAAAACCCCTAGCCAGACTTATGAAGAAAAAAAGAAAGTCTACACACATAAACAGAATCAGAAATGAGAAAGGAAAAATCACTATGGACATCACAGAAATACAAAGAATTATGAGACAGTACTATGAAAAATTATATGCTAACAAACTGGATAACCTAGAAGAAATGGACAACTTTCTAGAAAAATACAACCTTCTAAGGATAACACAGGAAGAAACAGAAAATCTGAACAGACCAATTACCAGCAAAGAATTTGAACTGGTAATCAAAAAACTATCTAAGAAAAAAAAACCTGTACCAGGTGGTTTCACTGCTGAATTTTATCAAACATTTAGTGAAGACCTAATACCCATCCTCCTAAAAGCTTTCCAAAGAGTAAAAGAGAAGACAAAACTCCCAAACTCATTCTATGAGGCCGGCATCACTCTAATACCAAAACCACAAAAAAAGAAAATTACAGACCATATCCCTGATGAACATAGATGCAAAAATACTCAACAAAATATTAGCAAACCGAATTCAAAAATACATCAAAAAGATCATCCATCATGATCAAGTGGGATTCATCCCAGGGATGGAAGGATGGTACAACATTCGAAAATCCATCAACATCATCCACTACATCAACAAAAAGAAGGACAAAAACCACATGATCATCTCCATAGATGGTGAAAAAGCATTCAACAAAATTCAACATCCATTCATGATAAAAACTCTCAACAAAATGGGTATAGAGGGCAAGTACCTCAACATAATAAAGGCCATATATGACAAACCCACAGCCCACATTATACTTAACAGTGAGAAGCTGAAAGCTTTTCCTTTAAGATCAGGAACAAGACAAGGATGCCCATTCTCCCCACTTTTATTCAACATAGTTCTGGAGGTCCTAGCCACAGCAATCAGACAACACAAATAAATAAAAGGCATCCAGATTGGTAAGGAAGAAGTCAAACTGTCCCTGTTTGCAGATGACATGATATTGTACATAAAAAACCCTAAAGAATCTACTCCAAAACTACTGGGTCTAATATCTGAATTCAGTAAAGTTGTGGGATACAAAATTAATACAGAGAAATTGATTGCTTTCCTATACACTAATGATGAACTAGCAGAAAGAGAAATCAGGAAAACAATTCCATTCACAACTGCATTCAAAAGAAAAAAATACCTAGGAATAAACCTAACCAAGGAAGTGAAAGATTTATACTCCGAAAACTATAAGACACTCATGAGATAAATTAAAGAAGATACCAATAAATGGAAACACATCCCATGCTCATGGATAGGAAGAATTAATATTGTCAAAATGGCCATCCTGCTTAAAGCAATCTACAGATTCAATACAATTCCTACCAAATACCAACAGCATTCTTCATTGTACTAGAAAAAATAGTTCTAAAATTCATATGGAACCACAAAAGACCCCAAATAGCCAAAGCAATCCTGAGAAGGAAGAATAAAGTGGGGGAATTAAGCTCCCCAACTTCAAGCTCTACTACAAAGCCATAGTAATCAAGACAGTTTGGTACTGGCACAAGAACAGACCCATAGACCAATGGAACAGACTAGAGAGCCCAGATATAAACCCAACCATATATGGTCAATTAATATATGATAAAGAAGCTATGGATATACAATGGGGAAATGACAGCTTCTTCAATGGCTGGTGTTGGCAAAACTGGACAGCTACATGTAAGAGAATGAAACTGGATTATTGTCTAACCCCATACCAAAAGTAAACTCAAAATGGATAAAAGACCTGAATGTAAGTTATGAAACCATAAAACTCTTAGAAAAAAATATAGGCAAAACTCTCTTGGACATAAACATGAGCAACTTCTTCATGGATGTATCTCTCCGGGCAAAGGAAACAAAAGCAAAAATGAACAAGTGGGACTATATCAAACTAAAAGCTTCTGTACAGCAAAGGACACCATCAGTAGAACAAAAAGACATCCTACAGTATGGGAGAATATATTCATAAATGACATTTCCGATAAGGGGTTGACATCCAAATTATATAAAGAGCTCATGTACCTCAACAAACAAAAAGCAAATAATCCTTTTAAAACACAGGCAGAGGATCTGAACAGACACTTCTCCAAAGAAGAAATTCAGATGGCCAACAGGCTCATGAAAAGATGCTCCACGTCCCTAATCATCAGAAAAATGCAAATTAAAACCACAATGAGATATCACCTTACACCAGTTAGGATGGCCAACATCCAAAACACAAACAACAACAAATGTTGGCGAGGGTATGGAGAAAAGGGAGCCCTCCTACACTGCTGGTGGGAATGCAAATTAGTTCAACCATTGTGGAAAGTAGTATGGGGGTTCCTCAAAAAACTCAAAATAGAAATACCATTTGACCCAGGAATCCCACTCCTAGGAATTTACCCTACGAATGCAGCAGCCCAGTTTGAAAAAGACATATGCACCCCTATGTTTATCACAGCACTATTTACAATAGCCAAGAAATGGAAGCAACCTAAGTGTCCATCAGTAGATGAATGGATAAAGAAGAGGTGGTACATATACACAATGGAATATTATTCAGCCATAAGAAGAAAACAAACCCTACCATTTGCAACAACATGGATTTAGCTAGAGGGTATTATGCTTAGTGAAATAAGCCAGGCAGAGAAAGACAAGCATCAAATGATTTCACTCATCTGTGGAGTATAACAACAAAGAAAAAACTGAAGGAACAAAACAACAGCAGACTCACAGAACCCAAGAATGGACCAACAGTTACCAAAGGGAAAGGGACAGGGGAAGATGGGTGGGAAGGGAGAGATAAGGAGGATAAGGGGGGAAAGGGGGTATTACAATTAGTGCACATAATGTAGCGGTGGGGGGATACGGGGAAGGTAGTATAACACAGAGAAGACAAGTAGTGATTCTATAGTATCTTACTATGCTGATGGACACTGACTGTAATGGGGTATGTGCCAGGGACTTGATAATAGGGGGAGTCTAGTAACCATAATGTTGCTCATGTAATTGTACTTTAATAATAGCAAAATTAAAAATAAAATAAATTACAAGGAATAATTATTTATAAAAGGTATGTCCAAAAAAAAAAAGTATTCCCCACATGGGTTATCATTGTACCCAATGTTCCACCATAAAAGATTTCTTTCTTTGGCTAATGATCTCTTCAGGTCTTCAATTGCTTCTTATCAAAATGTGAGTACATTTTAAAAGGGCTTATACACCAAGAAAATTGTCAGGTTCCATCTCATTAGGGTCTGTCTGAAAGCCGGTAGAAAAGGTTATTGCTTCCAAAGTAAGGCATTATGGGGAGAGTTCTAGGCACAAACTCCTTCACAAAACTGCTTGGATTGGGCCCTAACTGGAGATAGTTCTTGTACTTCCAGTGACATGACTATGTTAGCAAGTGAACCTGTCAGACTGAGTACCCCTGGCTTCCACAGTCCAGAACTTTTGTATGCCTCGGCCTCACTCTAGTCTGAACTCATCATCTTGGCACTCCTGGGGCCCCATGTAGTGCCTGTGGAAGTACAGCAACCCAGGACAGACCCAGAGAAATAGCTAGGAAGCTCTCAAAATCCATCTGGCACAAGGATTCATGTTCTTTTGCAGTTTGTTTCCTTGCTCCGTAAATACTTGCACTTTAAGGGCATGTTACTGGGATGGAATCATTTGTAGTGAACATGGGAACCACCAGCATAACCTCCTTACACCTCCCGGCTGGCAGACAGAAGCAGCACATGGGGATGCGCTCGGAATCTCTGTGACAGACGCATTTATTCAGCAGAGTTCGCTGGACGACACCGGATGCTGCCAGCATGTTGCCGAGTGCCACCTAACCAAGACTGCTTTGCCCACACACTGCGAGGGCCCTGGGAAACCGTGTGTCAGCGCCAGACAGATGGAATCCTTCGGGCCTTCAAAGCATTTCTAAAGCCCAGAAGGGCAATATATTATCTGTATTTATCCAGCATAATGAAGGGAAAAACCACAACCATGACTATTTTCAGCAGTTGGGACTGTCAGAGAGCAAGACACATGACTAAAAAGATCCAGGCAGTTTCCCTGCACTATTAGGCAGGGCTTGTTTTGCATTGCTTTTTAATTCTATTACCTTCAAACAGCACTCATACTGAAGGAAATAAACATTATAATAATAAATATCCCTTCACAGCATAAGTTATCATGGAATTTTTTCCTATATTTATTTTCTCTAAAATTCTTAAATTCTTATGGAGCATGCTCCCAGTAAGACTTCCATTTGGTGGGATCCTTTGTGAAGATTCAGAGCTGTGGGTCACCAACTCAGAACAAAGTAGATGCAATTTTCCACAGCCATTGAAGTCCTCTTTATACTTCTTACATGTGTTAGCTAATCAACCTCTCTAGCTAAACTATGATCCTACATTTTCTCTTTCAAAAATAATGAGAATCGCTTAACTAGAGTATCTCAGGGACTAATAGCAAAACACAGTTATCTAATAAATGTTAAATATGCAGTGTGTTACGTTCTTTACATATATTATCTCATTAAATTCTCACAACAACTTTGTCAAGCAAACACTATCATCATTGTCATTTTATAGATAAAGATAGGAAGACACAGCATGTTTTAGCAACTAGCCCAAGGTCACACAGCAGCTAACTAACTGGTAAAATTGGTGTTCAGACCAGGATCCGTCTAACTGCAGAGTCAGCAAGCCTAATTAACCACTGTGCCCTTCACACTCATCACAGAGGCTGGTGCCCCAGTAGGCACAGCAGCAGATAGCACAGGGGCGGTGCCCAACTTTTGGTTATCCAACTTATAGCACAGGTATCTGGACCTTGGACTTCAAAAACCCCTCCACCCTTAGCCCCCTACAGTTTGCACTTCTGCAAAGGGAGCCCCATTCCTTTTGCCGGAGGTTTCTCCTGCTTTCCTGACACCCACAGCATGCCCGGCTCTCTAAACGCAGCCCAGAGGCTGCCACTAAGGGCTCGTAAGGGAACTGTTCCAGTGCAGGTCAACTCATGGGATCTACCCTCCCGGAGACCTGCACTCTTACCAGCACTGCAGTTAACTTACATTAAGGATTCCATTGTGCAACCTGCAATCTACTCTCTATGATTTTTCCATAGGAAAGAATGTTCGTTTCAAGTGTGCCCTATCCACTCAAGCTGCCAGTTTCAGTTCATGTTTAGTGAAAATTCCTATCGAACCATTTCTCTCCAAAGCTAACAGGGAAAACTGTAGATAGGTCAGGATGAAGATAAGTCAAAGTTTACTGTACTTATGTAAATCAGTCATTACTGCTCTGTTTCCTAATGCCAGAAACTATTAGTCATTTCAGTGTTTAATGCACATTCTGTGAAATCCTCTCCAATACAAAACCACACAGCATCCAGGTTATCTATTCTGTGTTTCCTTCCCACCTTTACCATTTTTAAATTATTGGTGCTTATTTTCTACTTCTGTTATTTATTGGCAGCATTTTCATTCTTCACACTTTTCTTCTCCTTAAAGTCTTTCAGGCTATTCTTTAAAGTGTCAGTCTTGGGCCACTGAAACAAAAATATTTTAAAAGGTAATTTGTTGTATTTCATGCAAGTCATAAAAGTAATACATGCTACTTATAAAAATTACTTTCTTATCAATAAAAATCATGTTTTGGCCTTCAATGTAATATATTAATCAGAGAAGAAAGTCACATTCATTGTTCTGAAAATGCCTTCTAACAAAAACTTTTGAATGGCAGTGCAGCAGTTCTTAAACTTAAGATTGGCCAGAGTGCCGCCGACAGTGTACTGGAAGCAGTGGGGAATATGTCTCAGGCCCCAACACACAGTGAACGATCAGGCTAAAGTAGTCAGATGGAGGGACGCAGCAGGAGGGAGAGGATCTCCTCTGCCTGCCTGTATCTCTTTCTCTCCACTCCCTAGTCCAAGCTCAGGGATGGCCTGTTCAAAGAATCAAAGGAGAGATCTGATTGGCCACTGGCCAGCTAATGAACCCCCTAAGGTCAGTGTTCACTCCTGATTTAACCAGCTCAGGCCACAGGCACAGAGCCTCTCAATTCACATATGGCGTCATGAGAGAGAAAGGTGCAGTTCTCAGAGAAAAGTGGTTTGGATGTGGCAGAGACTCTAAACGGCATCTACTGTATCATGTGAACTCTTGTTAAAAGAGAGAACTGCAGTTTGCAGAAAGAAAAACACTTGCCAGGGAGCATAAATCTAGTAAGTGGCGAAGCTAAAGCCAGTCTTTTTATGGGGGCTGGGAAAAGGTGTGTGGACCTAAAGCTGGCCTGAAGTGGCAAGTAGAGATTTGTTTCTTAGCCAGTGGAGGGCTGAAGCTGCTGGTACCAGCTCAGGAGTGGTCAGTGTTCAATATTCAGGAATTCTGTGAGCAGATCAACTAACAATTGGTAGTTGGAAACTTGCCAGTCAGAGTATTTACACCATGAATTGGTGAACATTACAAACCCATGCCCCCACCCCCACCTTTTTTTCTTTCCAAAGAGCCAGTTTACTAGCATGCCATTGCCTAGCTTCATGTGTGGAGAATTTACAATTCATATAGATGCCATATTTCAAAGGAGAAGCACCCAAGTTTTTCCAACAGCTGCCATTCCCAACCCTACCATTAGTTGATTGCATATACAATATGCCTCAAACCTCTCTCCCGTAAAGGCCAGCACTCTCTCTCTGATCTGCAAGCACCACATGAGCCAGCCGACTGTCTCACTGACCTCATGCCACCCTTGTTCCCAGATTCAAAGCCAGCTCCTTCCTAACTGTTGAATGGTGGAACTTCAGTATTACAAGACCAAGACAAGCCTGAGCAAGTGCACGTAAGCCTTAAAGAAGTGTCTTCAAGAGATTTGCTTTAAAAAAGAAAAAATTAATAAGGCAGCCAATAAACAAATGCCACCTGGGATATTGACTTACTGTGTAATTATTTAAAGTAGGAAATTCTTGTGCAAATTGCCTCAGATGTCTTTCTCTAGGCTCCTGTTGTGTGGCTTGGCTGCCCACTACCTCATTCCCATCAGTGGACAAAGGCCAGGAGGGAAAGAAACCTCCATGACTGTAAGTGATTCCTCAGCCCCTGGTTTCTGCCACCTGTCCCTGAGCCTGTGACGCTCCTCCACTGTCATGCTGGCAGCACTCCACAAGCCTCCTGTCCCACATTTCTTAAGAGGCACCAACTGCATCTACTTCACTGACCACAAGACAGCTCTGCGAGTTGGGGTTGGCTGGAGGCAGGGCAGAGTAGCTCTGTCCAGTAGTGCTTGCTGAGCCAGAGAGCCTAAAACAATACAAAGCAAACCTCTGGCCTTGCGGAGGAATGTGGGGGGAGCTGTCGCTCTTGCTGCCGCTGCTGGGACAGCAGCATAATTTCCTGGAACATGACAGCATCATGAGATCTACCATGCATCCTCTCCCATGGCAGACCTGGAGCTACTGCTGTGCTCATTTAGGATACTGGAAAAAACATAAAGATGCCAAGACAAATTAAGTCCTGGCACTTGCATCTATGAGAAAGAATTTTTACAAATTTTAATGCTCTATCTCCTTCCTTTCCTTCTTTCTTCTTCCAACTTCTGCCTCCTTGTCCTTCTTCTAGCCCTCATTCATGATCTGTCCCCCTCCCTCATTTTATAGTCATCGAATGTCCACTGTGAACCTCCACCAACATTAAACAAGGGACTTTGAGAAACACGAAACTGTGCGTTGAGGTGAAAAGAATTCGGTGCATGGATCCAGCCACCTCCCTCTCTAAGATCAAGCTGCCTCAGACTGAAACTTATTCATTATTTCCTCAATAACCTATTCTCATTGCTGCTGGGATGGACTGACAGTCATGGGACTGGAGCTGTGGGGTCTTGCAAGATGCTCCAGGCTACAGATCCCTACTCACATCCAATTCCAGATTCTGCTGACAATTCCAACTGTTCTTATGAGATAATCCCTGGAAATAACATGTTCATCCTCATCAGTCATTTGATTAAGGAGTGGTTTGTCTGGGAAGCATCTGTTCTATCCTTTTCTTGAATTACCCATATAGAAGTTGTTCTCAAAAGTGGGAGTTGAAGCCAGGACAGTGAATGCCTTCGGGGAGGGTGTGTGAGTAGATGGGGGGTGGGGGTGGGGGGGTTCGAGGACACTCACAGTTGGTAGGTGGGACAAGGAAGAGGAACTAGAAAAGGGGAGAGAGGGAAAGTGAGAGGACAGTGAGGGAGTGACACCGGGAAAGTGACATGTTATGGAAGCCAAAAGAGAGACTCAGTGAGAGTGATGAGGTAATAGTGCCCTATCCAGTGGGGTCATCAAAAGGAACTCTGATGAAAGAACTTGGCTGTGGCAATAAAGAGGTTATTAGTAAGATGTGGGAGAAAAGGTTCAGCCTTGTAGTGAGTCAAAGAAAGAAAGCCAGGGAAGATGTAGCTGCCCAGGAAGGCGACACTGTGGTGGCAGTTCACATATTCGAGGATTTGGACAGGAAAGAATTATTAATGTGTAGTGAGAGGAGCTATGAGGATCAAATAAGGAGATTTTTAGTTTGGGTAACTTTCGGCACACATGATGATTAGAGGAAAGGAGTCGGAAGGGAGACTGTGAAATAGTAAGTGTGCGTGTGTGTGTGTGTATCTGCCCCCAGCTCCTGGCACAGAGCTCTGAAAATCCTTGTAATTTCCTAAATGATAAGAACACTAGGAACATTTTTGTTGTTATTGTTCCAACATTGGGTCTTTGCCTGGTTCCTGACACAGAGTTCCTAAATTCCTTGGAATTTCCAAAATCTCTTAGTGTCTTTTGTTCTGAGAACAATTCATTAGAAAAAAATGAGTTCAAATGAGCACTAAATGGGCTCAAAATGAGCCCACAAAATATCCAAGTGGGGTCCTGGATAGCTCCAGGATAAGGGCTGTTCACCAGAGTGACCAAGCCGTGATTAGAAGCTTGGAAATCACTCAGAATGGGGAGAAGGACTGGAGACTGAGTTAATAATCAATGATGCCTACATTGTGAAGCCTCCATAAAAATCCCCAAAGCACTGGATTCAGAGGCTTCCAGTCTGGAGGCACTGGGAGAGTGGCACACTCAAAGAGAGCATGGGAACACCATGCTCCTTCCCACACACCTTTCCTTATGTTAACACTTCATGCGACTGTTCATCTGTATGGTAACTGGTAAATATAAGTGTTTCCCTAAATTCTGTGATCCGTTACATAAAATTAACTATTGAACTCAAGTAGAGGGTTGTGAGAATTCTGATTTATAGCCAGTAGGTCAGAAGTACAGGTGACAATTTGAGACTTGTGATTGGTGTCTGATGTGGAGACAGTTCTGTGGGACTGAGGCCTTGATTTGGGGATCTGAGGCTAACTCCAGGTAGATAGTGTCAGAATTGAATTGAATTATAGGACAGTTCTGCTGCTGCATAGAATTACTTGATGGTGGAAATGCCAAACATCTGGTGTCAGAAGTCTGTAAGTTCATGAAAAAAGGAAAACACAGGAGTGGTTTTCCTAGACAGAATGGAAGTTTCCAAAGGAGACAATGACTAGGCGATCAGGATTTGCAGGAATGGAGGGGATTCATATGACGGAGGTTGGAAGCCTCTTCATCCTAGCCTAACAGAGAGAAGTAAGGGTGAGATAAAGGGCCGGTGAACATTATCAAAAGCCAATTCCCTAAAAAGACCACAGAAAAACCTATTAATCAAGGAAAGCTAAGGGAAGGATATTTATAAGATTTGGGAGTCTGGGTTCACATGGTTTAAGGTGGGTCATTTAAGGGGAGATAGGATTGGGACTGAGCAAAATTCATGACATTATAGCTCAGTACTGGTGACCCAGCAGGGTGAAGGTCAAGTCTTGGATAAACAGTTGTTTGACAAGTGAACTGTTTGCCCAAGTAAACAGTCTACTGTCCTGAGGAGAGAGCTATTTGACCAGATGAGTAGATAGGGAAGTTATCTATTGGCTTACAGCTCTTTCTTCCAGGACAGAATTTTCTGGAAAGAATAGCTATTATGTTGACAGAGATGGTCCTACTCAGTCCTGACATTTAAGCTCTATTGATGCAGGTGGTCTTGAGGTTCAACACGGAGGGCCTCCTTAAGAGTGAGCATGAACCAAACACTCTTCAGCAGTGGTTCCAAACTTGGCCGAACATTAGAATCATCTTAAAATCTTCAAAAAATACTGATGTGTGGTTCCCACTCCTAAACAGTTTGATTTAGTTGGTATGAGGTGCAATTGGGCATCAGGACTTTGAAACACCCTATGGTGATTCTAAAATGCAAGGTTTGGGAACCACTTCACTAGAGTTAAAGGAGAAAGCACAGATGAAATACCTTTTGAGTAATGCTTTGGGGATATAAGAAAGAAAGAATAAAAGATTGAAAAGCCAAAGCACATGACAGGTTGGAATCAGCAGGACCAAGACTAGGGCTGGTCTGTAGCTTCCACCCTAGAAGGTGCAGAAGGGGATAGTGGTGAGGAAATGTCACAGTGGAAAGACCTGGGGTTGGGTGGCAGCTTCAGTGGGAGGTTTGACAGAGGAGATGGGAGCACTGAGCAAGTTCTCCATGTGATCAGAGTGGGGACCACAGACTTGACAAAGGAAGGAGCAGACAGCTGAGAGGTGTGGTCAGAGAGGGAGAAGCCTGAAGTATGGATTTCAGAGGGTGGGTGAGGGGGGTGCCCACAGGGGCTTTAGAAGGAGGAAGCCCAGAATGTGAAGGAGCTGCTTCCTTGTTATGTGGAATGAAGGTGGAGGCCTGAGGCACTGTGGAGGAGGATGTGTAGTGAAGGTGGGATGGCCTGAAGGGAGAGCAAACGCTGAAGATGCGTGGAGGTGCCTTGAGCTGGCAATAGGACTCAGGATCATTGTGTATGGATGGATGATGTCGAGTCCAAAAGATGAAACAATGAAAGGCACCTGTGTTTTGACAGCCTGGAAATGGCCTTGGTGAGTGAGGGGATCCTGCCTAAACCCCAAGGAAAGGAAGGGGTCTGGGAGGATGTGAGGACTGCCTGGCAAAAGGCAGCAGGGGACCCAGGAGACTGAGAGCCAGATTAACTATAAGGCCTAGAATGAAAGTGGGCTCACCTGCACAGCACGAGTTGCACAGAGCATAAAGCACATGGGAGGTCATGGGAGCACAGGGAGGCAATGAGTGGAGCTGGAAGAACTGTAGGAGACAGTGGGGTGCGAGCAGAGGCTTGGAAGGCAGGTAGGATTGAGGAGGGAGCAGGCTGACAGCTGCCTTCACTTCAGGCCAGGAGATCAATGAGCTCAGGCAAGACTGAGGCATCACCCAGCAACTATCTAGATACTACTTCATTTAAAAAAACAATTTCATTTTTGAATAGGCGGTACATTCAATGGTTTAAATATCAAGAAGGGTGTTAACAAGGATATAGTCAAAAACCTCCCTTCCACTTCTGTCCCTTAGTCTAGAGCCCACCTCTCCAACAGCTAACCATTATTATTACCTCATATAACATTCTCAGAATAAAGGTTGTGTATACATATGTAAGCATGTACCAGTACACGTTCCCCTCTATTCACACATTCATGGCATAAGTATCAGGGCAGCTACTGTTGCACACCTCTAGCGGGTGCAACTTACATATAATACAATGTGAGCTGTGTCCCCCAGAGTTGTTCAGCATGGAAGAATCCCACAATATATGTAGTTATTTTACTTAAGAATATGTCTTTGATATATTTCCACATTGGTACCTAAAACAAATCTTTATCCTGTTTTTATAGCCACTGCCATGCCTTGGTGTGGATGTATCATAATTTCTTTAATGTCCTACGATGGTTATTTTGGTCAATCTTAATTATATGCTTTATAAACTGTGCTGAGTATTTCATTTTGCACATGTCCAAATACATTAATGAATTGTTCCAGCGGGAGTTTCTGCTACGAGTACATAGGCAAATGTTTACTGTACAGGGCCAGGGAGTAAATATTTTAAGTTTTGCAGACCATATGGTCTCTATCTCAATTTCAGTTCTGCTGTTGTCATGTGAAAGGAGCCATAGGCAATACATAAATGAATAAGCCTGCTATGTTCTAATAAAACTTTATTTATGGACACTGAAATTTCAATTTCAGATCATTTTCATGTGCTATGAAATACTATCCTTCTCAATTTTTATTTCAACCCTTTAAAAATGTAAAAACCATTCTTATATTTTGGGGTATACAAAGACTGACCCATGGGCTGTACTTTGCCAACCTCTGATTTATGCAATAGAAATTTTCATAAGTATTACCAAATTAACCTTCATGTAAGTTACATCACTTCATACTTCCAATAGCAATGTGTTAAGTTGCTACTTACTCTTCAGCCTTGTCAACGGAGTATATTGTCATGCTTCTGGATTTTTTTGTCATGGAGTGAAAACAGTATCTGATTACCTTTTTTGGGGGGGTATCATTAATCTACAATTACATGTGCAACACTATGGTTACCAAACTCCCCACTTCATCAAGTCCCCCCCATATACCACATTACAGTCACAGTTCATAAGTGTAGTGAGATGTTATAGAATCACTACTTGTCTTCTCTGAGTTGCACAGCCCTCCCCATGCCCTCCCCCTACATTATATCTGCTACTCGGAATGCCCCTTTTTGCCCCTTGTCCGTTCCTTCCCACCCATCTGTCCCAGTCCCTTTCCCTTTGGTAACTGTTAGTCCATTCTTGGGTTCTGTGAGTCTGCTGCTGTTTTGTTCCTTCAGTTTTCTCTTTGTTCTTATACTCCACAGATGAGTGAAACCATTTGATACTTGTCTTTCTCTCCCTGGCTTATTTCACTGAGCATAATACCCTCTAGCTCCATTCATGTTGTTGCAAATGGTAGGATTTGTTTTCTTCTTATGGCTGAATAATATTCCATTGTGTCTATGTACCACATCTTCTTTATCCATTCATCTACTGATGGACACTTAGTTTGCTTCCATTTCTTGGCTATTGTAAATAGTGCTGCGATAAACATAGGGGTGCATATGTCTTTTTCAAACTGGGCTGCTGCAGTCTTAGGGTAAATTCCTAGGAGTGGGATTCCTGGGTCAAATGGTATTTCTATTTTGAGATTTTTGAGGAACCTCCACACTGCTTTCCTCAATGGTTGAATTAATTTGCATTCCCACCAGCAGTGTAGGAGGGTTCCCTTTTCTCCACATCCTCGCCAATATTTCTTGTTGTTTATGTTTTGGATGTTGGCCATCCTCACTGGTGTGAGGTGATATCTCACTGTGGTTTTAATTTGCATTTCTCTGATGATTAGGGATGTGGAGCATCTTTTCATGTGCCTGTTGGCCACATGAATTTCTTCTTTGGAGAAGTGTCTATTCAGATCCTATGCCCATTTTTTAATTGGATTATTTGCTTTTTGTTTGTTGAGGTGTGTGAGTTCTTTATATATTTTGGATGTCAATACCTTATTGGAAATGTCATTTATGAATATATTCTCCCATACTGTAGATGTCTTTTTGTTCTACTGATGGTGTCCTTTGCTGGACAGAAGCTTTTTAGTTTGATATAGTCCCACTTGTTCATTTTTGCTTTTGTTTCCCTTGCCCAGGGAGATATGTTCATAAAGAAGTTGCTCATGTTTATGTCCAAGAGATTTTTGCCTATATTTTTTTCTAAGAGTTTATGGTTTCATGACTTATTCAGGTCTTTGATCCATTTTGAGTTTACTCAAATGTATGAGGTTAGACAGTAATCCCGTTTCATTCTCTTACATGTAGCTGTCCAGTTTTGCAAACACCAGCTGTTGAAGAGGCTATCATTTCCCCCATTGCATATTCATGGCTCCTTTATCGTATATTAATTGACTGTATATGTTTGCGTTAATGTCTGGACTCTCTATTTGTTCCACTGGTCTGTGGGTCTGTTCTTGTGCCAATACCAAATTGTCTTGATTACTGAAGCTTTGTAGTAGAGCTTGAAGTCTGGGAGCATAATTCCCCCTGTTTTATTCTGCCTTCTCAGAATTACATTGGCTATTTGGGGTCTTTTGTGGTTCTACATGAATTTTAGAACTATTTGTTCCAGTTCATTGAAGAATGCTGTTGGTATTTTGATAGGGATTGCATTGAATCTGTAGGTTGCTTTAGGTAGCATAGCCATTTTGACAATATTTATTCTTCCTAGCCAAGAGCATGGGATGCATTTCCATTTGTTAGTGTCCTCTTTAATTTTCTTAGGAGTGTCTTGTAGTTTTCAGGGTATAGGTCGTTCACTTCCTTTGTTAGGTTTATTCCTAGGTATTTTATTCTTTTTGATGCAATTATGAAAGGACTTGTTTTCCTGATATCTCTTTCTGCTAGTTCATCGTTAGTTAATAGGAAAGACACAGATTTCTGTGTATTAATTTTGTATCCTGCAACTTTGCTGAATTCAGATATTAGATCTAGTAGTTTTGGAGTGGAGTCTTTATGGTTTTTTATGTACAATATCATGTCAGCTGCAAATAGTGACAGTTTAACTTCTTCTTTACCAATCTGGATGCCTTGTATGTCTTTGTTTTGTCTGATTGCTGTGGCTAGGACCTCCAGTACTATGTTGAATAACAGTGGGGAGAGTGGGTATCCCTGTCTTGTTCCCAATCTTAGATGAAAAGCTTTCAGCTTCTTGCTGTTAAGTATGATATTAGCTGTGGGTTTGTCATATATGGCCTTTACTATGTTGAGGTACTTGCCCTCTATACCCATTTTGTTGAGAGTTTTTATCATGAATGGATGTTGAGTTTTGTCAAATGATTTTTCAGCATGTATGGAGATCATATGGTTTTTGTTCTTCTTTTTATTGATGTAGTGGATGATGTTGATGGATTTTCGAATGCTGTACCACCCTTGCATCCCTGAGATGAATCCCACTTGATCATGGTGTATGATCCTCTTGATGTATTTTTGAATTTGGTTTGCTAAGATTTTGTCGAGTATTTTTGCATCTATGTTCATCAGGGATATTGGTCTGTAATTTTCTTTTTTGGTGGGGTCTTTGCCTGGTTTTGGTATTAGAGTGATGCTGGCTTCATAGAATGAGTTTGGAAGTATTCCCTCCTCTTCTATTTTTTGGAAAACTTTAAGGAGAATGGGTATTATTTCTTCTCTATATATCTGATAAAATTTAACAGTGAATCCATCTGGTTGGGGTTTTTGTTCTTGGGTGTTTTAAGATACTGATTTAAAGTTTTTGTTCCTGGTAATTGGTCTGTTTAGGGTTTCTGTTTCTTGCTTGGTCAGTCTTGGAAGGTCGTATTTTTCTAAGAAGTTGTCCATTTCTTCTAGGTTTTCAGCTTGTTAGCATATAGATTTTCATAGTATTCTCTTACAATTCTTTGTATTTCTGTGGGGTCCGTAGTGATTTTTCCTTTCTCATTTCTGATTCTTTTTATGTGTATAGATTCTTTTTTCTCTTAGTAAGTCTGGCTAGGGGTTTATCTATTTTTGTTTATTTTTTCAAAGAACCAGCTCTTGGTTTCATTGATTTTTTCTATTGTTTTATTCTTCTCAATTTTATTTATTTCTTCTCTGATCTTTATTATGTCCCTCCTTCTGGTGACTTTGGGCCTCATTTGTTCTTCTTTCCAGTTCAGTAATTGTGGCTTTAGACTATTCATTTGAGAATGTTCTTCCTTCTTTAAATAGGCCTGGATTGCAATATACTTTCCTCTTAGAACTGCCTTTGCTGCGTCCCACAGAAGTTGTGGCTTTGTGTTGTTGTTGTCATTAGTCTCCATATATTCTTTGATTTCTGTTTTGATTTGGTCGTTAACCCATTGATTAATTAGAATGTTGTTAAGTCTCCATGTATTTGTGAGCTTTTTGATTTCTTTCTAAATTTATTTCTAGTTTTATACCTTGGTGATCTGAGAAGTTGCTTGGTAGGATTTCAATATTTTTGAAATTACTGAGGTTCTTTTGTGGCTAGTATGTGGTCTATTGGAAAATGTTCCATGTGCACTTGAGAAGAATGTGTAACCTGTTGCTTTTGGGTGTAGAGTTCTGTAGATGTCTGTTAGGTCCATCTGTTCTAGTGTGTTGTTCAGTGCCTCTGTGTCTTTACTTATTTTCTGTCTGGTTGATCTGTTCTCTGGAGTGAGTGGTGTGTTGAAGTCTCCTAAGATGAATGCATTGCTGTCTATGTCCTCCTTTAATTCTGTTAGTATTTGTCTCACATATGCTGGCGCTCCCTGTGTTGGGTGCATATATATTTATAATGGTTATATCTTCTTGTTGGACTGACCCCTTTATCATTATGTAATGTCCTTCTTTATCTTTTGCTACTTTCTTCTTTTTGAGTCTATTTTGTCTGATACAAGTACTGCAACACCTGCTTTTTTCTCTTTGTTGTTTGCATGAAATATCTTTTTCCATCCCTTCACTTTTAGTCTCTGTATATCTTTGGATTTGAGGTGAGTTTCTTGTAGGCAGCATATAGATGGGTCTTGCTTTTATCCATTCTGTTACTCTGTGTCTTTTGATTAGTTGCATTCAGTCCATTTACATTTAGGGTGATTATTGATAGGTATGTACTTATTACATTCTTCAAACTTTAGATTGGTGTTACCAAGGGTTCAAGGGTTGCTTCTTTACTATCTAAAAATCTAACTTAACTTTCTTGTTAAGTTATTGTAAACACAGTCTGATGTTTCTTTCTTTCTCTCCTTCTTATTCCTCCTCCTCCATTCTTTCTATAATGGGTATTTTATTCTTTGCCTTTAGTTAGTATTTGAATGGTCTGCTTTCTTTGCTATGATTTTTTTTTTCCTCTGGTGACATCTTTTTAGCCTTAGGTGTGCTTCCATCTAGAGCAGTCCATTTAAGATATCCTGTTGTGGTGGTTTATGAGACGCAAATTCTCTTAACTTTCGTTTATCTGGAAATTGTTTAATCCCTCCATCATATTTAAATGATAATCGTGCTGGATACAATATTCTTGATTCGAGGCCCTTCTGTTTCACAACGTTAAATATATCATGCCATTCTCTTCTGGCCTGTACGGGTTCTGTTGAGAAGTCTGATGATAGTCTGATCGGTTTTCCTTTGTAGGTGATCTTTTTTCTCTCTCTAGCTGCCTTTAATACCCTGTCTTTATCTTTGATCTTTGCCATCTTAATAATTATGTGTCTTGGTGTTGTCTTCCTTGGGTCCCTTGTGTTGGGAGATCTATGAGCTTCTGTGGACTGCGAGACTACTTCCTTTCCCAGTGAGGGAAAGTTTCAGCAATGATTTCTTCAAAGACACTTTCTATCTCTTTTTCTCTCTCTTCTTCCTCTGGTACTCCTATAATGCGAATATTGTTCCGTTTGGATTGGTCACACAGTTCTCTTAATATTCTTTCTTTCCTAGAAATCCTTTTATCTCTCTCTGCCTCAGCTGCTCTGTACTCCTGTTCTCTGTTTTCTATTCCATTAACAGTCTCTCGCATCCCATCCATTCTGCTGTTAAGCCCGTCGATCGCTTGTCTGATTTCTGTATTGTCTTTCCTCAGTTCCCTCACTTCCTCCGTCAGCTCTTGCACATTTCTCTGTAGGTCCATCAGCATGGTTATGACTTTTATTCTAAATTCTTTTTCAGGGAGGCTGTGCATTTCCATCCCTTCAGACTCCCTCTCTGGGGTTGTCTGGTTGATTTTGGTCTGAACCATATTCTCTGTCTTTTCATGGCTGTATAATTTGGTCACTGATAGTTGCCACGTATGTCAGCTGGGCTCTTTAAGACTTTAAAAAGAGAAGAAAAAAAAAGAGAAAAAAAGAAAAAAAAGGAAAAAAAGAAAGAAAGAAAAAAAGAAAGAAAAGAAAAAACAAAAACAAAACAAAACAAAAACAAAAAAAATGCCCACCGGACATAGATTCTGTGGGAATGCTCTAGGTGGCGCTATTGCCCCACTGTTCCACAGCTGTGACTGTGCCGCTCCGCAGGGCCCTTTATCGCTCTGGCAGGGGTGGGAACGAATAGGAGGCTGTTGATCTCAATGAGAAGTGTTAAGTATGGCTACGCTTCCTCAGTCGCCAGCTAAGGCGTCTGAAACTCCCCAGGACTCCCAGCCTGCTGGGCTGAGTGTGCTGGGGCGATCCGGCTCCTCCGCTGGGCTCCTGTCCCTTTAAGACCGCTGAGGAAAGCGCGCACTTTTTTTTTTCCTTCCCGGGAGCCGGCTGCAAGCGCCCTGGCGCGTTCCCCGCTCAGATCCTGCCCTTCTGTCTCTCCAATCTCCGCTGCACTGCGCAATGTGGGTCAGCGCTCCCCGCGCAGATCACCGGGGCTGGCTACTTCGCGGGGTGCACTTCCACTCCCTCCCGGCTCTGGATCCTCTCCTCCCGCCGGTGCGCTGGGGTGGGGGAGGGCTCGGGTCCCGCCGGGTCGCGGCTCCGTATCTTACCCGCCTCTTGGGGTGCCGAGTGCTCTCGGGTGTGGCTGCACGCTGTGCGCTTTCCTGTGTATTCTCGTCTCTCTTTTAGGAATAGATGTATTTTCTGTGTTTTCGTAGATAAATATAGTGTTGGGAGGAGACTTCTGCCACCCTGCTCACACCGCCATCTTCCCGGAAGTCGAGGTTTCTTTTTTTTTGAATATAATTTATTTTATTATCATTAATTTACAATTACATGTGCAATATTACGATTATTAAACTACCCCTTCATCAGGTCCCCCCCACCAACCCCATTACAGTCACTGTACATCAGCGTAGTGAGATGCTATAGAATCACTACTTGTCTTCTCTGAGTTGTACTGCCCTCCCCGTGCCCCCCCAACATTACATCTGCTAATCGTAATGCCCCTTCTTCCCTCTTATCCCTCCCTTCCCGCCCATTTTCCCCAGTCCCTTTCCCTTTGGTAACTATTAGTCCGTTCTTGGGTTCTGTGAGTCTGCTGCTGTTTTGTTCCTTCAGTATTTTCTTTGTTCTTATACTCCACATATGAGTGAAATCATTTGATACTTGTCTTTTTCGGCTTGGCTTATTTCACTGAGCATAATACCCTCTAGCTCCATCCATGTTGTTGCAAATGGTAGGATTTGTTTTCTTCTTATGGCTGAATAATATTCCATTGTGTATATGTACCACTTCTTCTTTATCCATTCATCTACTGATGGACACTTAGGTTGCTTCCATTTCTTGGCTATTGTAAATAGTGCTGCAATAAACATAGGGGTGCATCTGTCCTTTTCAAATTGGGCTGCTGCATTCTTAGGGTAAATTCCTAGGAGTGGAATTCCTGGGTCAAATGGTATTTCTATTTTGAGTTTTTTGAGGAACCTCCATACTGCTTTCCACAATGGTTGAACTAATTTGCAGTCCCAGCAGCAGTGTAGGAGGGTTCCCTTTTCTCCACATCCTCGCCAACATTTGTTGTTGTTTGTGTTTTGGATGTTGGCCATCCTCACTGGTGTGAGGTGATATCTCATTGTGGTTTTAATCTGCATTTCTCTGATGACTAGCGATGTGGCACATCTTTTCATGTGCCTGTTGGTCATGTGAATTTCTTCTTTAGAGAACTGTCTATTCTTGTCCTCTGCCCAGGGATTTTGTTCTTGGGTAATTTTTTGATTACCAATTCAATTTCGTTGCTGGTGATTGGTCTGTTTAGTTTTTCTGTTTCTTGCTTTGTCAGTCTTGGAAGGTTGTATTTTTCTAAGAAGTCGTCCATTTCTTCTATGTTTTCCAGCTTGTTAACATATATATTCCCATCATATTCTCTTATGATTCTTTGTATTTCTGTGGGGTCCGTCGTGATTTTTCCTTTCTCATTTCTGATTGTGTTTATGTGTATAGATTCTCTTTTTCTCTTAATGAGTTTGGCTAGGGGTTTATCTATTTTGTTTATTTTTTCAAAGAACCAGCTCTTGGTTTCATTGATTTTTTTTCTATTGTTTTATTCTTCTCAATTTTGTTTATTTCTTCTCTAATCTTTATTATGCCCTCCTTCTGGTGACTTTGGGCCTCATTTGTTCTTCTTTTTCCAATTTCAGTAATTGTGTCTTTAGAGTGTTCATTTGGGAATGTTCTTCCTTCTTTAAAGAGGCCTGGATTGCAATATACTTTCCTCTTAGAACTGCCTTTGCTGCGTCCCACAGAAGTTGTGGCTTTGTGTTGTTGTTGTCATTAGTCTCCATATATTCTTTGATTTCTGTTTTGATTTGGTCGTTAACCCATTGATTAATTAGGAGACTGTTGTTAAGTCTGCATGTATTTGTGAGCCTTTTTGATTTCTTTCTAAAATTTATTTCTAGTTTTATACCTTGGTGATCTGAGAAGTTGGTTGGTAGGATTTCAATATTTTTGAAATTACTGTGGTTCTTTTTGTGGCCTAGTATGTGGTCTATTCTGGAAAATGTTCCATGTGCACTTGAGAAGAATGTGTATCCTGTTGCTTTAGGGTGCAGAGTTCTGTAGATGTCTGTTAGGTCCATCTGTTCTAGTGTGTTTTTCAGTGCCTCTGTGTCTTTACTTATTCTCTGTCTGGTTGATCTGTCCCTTTGGAGTGAGTGTTGTGTTGAAGTCTTCTAAAATGAATGCATTGCTGTCTATTTCCTCCTTTGATTGAGTTAGTATTTGTTTCACATATGCTGGCGCTCCTGTGTTGGGTGCATATATATTTATAATGGTTATATCTTGTTGGACTGACCCCAGTATCATTATGTAATGTCCTTCTTTATCTCTTGGTGCTTTCTTCGTTTTGAAGTCTATTTTGTCTGATACAAGTACTGCATTACCTGCTTTTTTCTCTTTGTTGTTTGCATGAAATATCTTTTTCCATCCCTTCACTTTTAGTCTGTGTATATCTTTGGATTTGAGGTGAGTTTCTTGCAGGCCGCATATAGATGGGTCTTGCTTTTTTATCCATTATGTTACTCTGTGTCTTTTGATTGGTGCATTCAGTCTATTTACATTTAGGGTGATTATTGATAGATATGTACTTATTGCCATTGCTGGCTTTCGATTCGTGGTTACCAAGGGTTCAAGGGTTGCTTCTTTACTATCTAACAGTCTAACTTAACTTTCTTGTTAAGTCATTGTAAACACTGTCTGATGTTTCTTTATTTCTCTCCCTTCTTATTCCTCCTCCTCCATTCTTTTTATAGTAGGTGTTTTATTCTTTGCCTTTAGTTGGTATTTGGATGGTCTGGTTTCTTTGCTGTGATTTCATTTTCTCTGGTGACATCTTTTAAGCCTTAGGAGTGCTTCCATCTATAGCAGTCCATTTAAGATATCCTGTAGTGGTGGTTTATGAGAGGCAAACTCTCTCAACTTTCATTTTTCTGGAAATTGTTTAATGCCTCCATCATATTTAAATCATAAATCGTGCTGGACACTATATTCTTGGTTCGAGGCCCTTCTGTTTAATACGTTAAATATATCATGCCATTCTCTTCTTGCCTGTAAGGTTTCTGTTGAGAAGTCTGATGATAGTCTGATGGGTTTTCCTTTGTAGGTGATCTTTTTTCTCTCTGTAGCTGCCTTTAATACTCTGTCTTTATGTTTGATCTTTGCCATCTTAATTATTATGTGTCTTAATGTTGTCTTTCTTCGGTCCCTTGTGTTGGGAGATCTGTGGGCTTCCGTGGACTGCGAGACTATTTCCTTCCCCAGGGACGGAAAGTTTTCAGCAATTATTTCTTCAAAGACACTCTCTATCCCTTTTTCTCTCTCTTCTTCCTCTGGTACTCGTATAATGCGAATATTGTTCCGTTTGGATTGGTCACACAGTTCTCTTAATATTCTTTCTTTCCTAGAAATCCTTTTATCTCTCTCTGCCTCAGCTTCTCTGTATTCCTGTTCTCTGATCTCTGTTCCATTAACCGTCTCTTGCATCTCATCCAGTCTGCTCTTAAGCCCGTGGATCCCTTGTCTGATTTCTGCATTATCTTTCCGAACTTTCGTCACTTCCTCCTTCAGCTCTTGAACATTTCTCTGCAGGTCCATCAGCATGGTTTTGACTTTTATTCTGAATTCTTTTTCAGGAAGACTGTGCATTTCCATCCCTTCCGGCTCTCTCTCTGGGGTTGTCTGGTTGATTTTGGTCTGTACCATATTCTTCTGTCTTTTCATGGCTATAGAAGTGGTCGCTGGTAGTTGCCACGTATGTCAGCTGGGCTCTTTAAGACTTTAAAAAGAGGAGAAAAAAAAAGAAAAAAAGAAAGAAGACAAAAAACAAAACAAAACAAAGCAAAAAAACAAAAAGCAAAACAAACAAAAACTCCCACCGGAAGTAGGTTCTGTGGGAATAGTGTAGGTGGCGCCATTGCCCCACTATTCCTCAGCCGTGGCCTCCGCAGGGCCGTTTATTGCTCTGGCCGGGGTGGGAACGAATGGGAGGCTGTTGATCTCAGTGGAAGTGTAAGTACGGCCATGCTTCCCCAGTCGCCAGCTAAGGCGTCTGAAACTCCCCAGGACTCCCAGCCTGCTGGCCTGAGTGTGCTGGGTTCATCTGGCTCCTCCACTGGGCTCCTATCTCTTTAAGACCGTTGAAGAAAGCGCACGCTTTTTTTTTTCCTTTCCGGGAGCCGGCTGCAAGCACCCCGGCGCGTTCCCCGCTCACATCCTGCCCCTCTGTCTCTCCAATTTGCGCTACACTGCGGGATGTGGGTCAGCGCTCCCCGCGCAGATCACCGGGGCTGGCTACTTCGTGGGGTGTACTTCCACTCCCTCCCGGCTCTGAATCCTCTCCTCTCGCAGGTGCGCGGGGGTGGGGGAGTGCTCGGGTCCCGCCGGGTCGCGGCCCCGTATCTTACCCGCTTCTTGGGGTGCCAAGTCCTTTCAGGTGCAGCTGCACGTTGTGCGCTTTCCTGTGTATTCTGGTCTCTCTTTTAGTAATAGGTGTATTTGCTGTATTTTCATAGAGAAATATAGTGTTGGGAGGAGATTTCTGCCGCCCTGCTCATGCCGCCATCTTCCCGGAAGTCTCTCCCCCATATACCCATTTTGTTGAGAGTTTTTATCGTGAATTAATGTTGAATTTTGTCAAATGCTTTTTCAACATCTGTGGAGATAATCATGTGGTTTTTGTTCTTTTTTTTGATACAGTGAATGATGTTGATGGATTTTTGAATGTTGTACCATCCTTGCATCCCTGGGATGAATCCCACTTGATCATGATGGATGATCTTTTTGATGTATTTTTGAATTCGATTCGCTAATATTTTGTTGAGTAATTTTGCATCTATGTTCATCAGGGATATTAGTCTGTTATTTTCTTTTTTTGTGGTGTTTTTGCCTGGTTTTGGTATTACAGTGATGTTGGCCTCATAGAATGATTTTGGGAGTATTCCCTCCTCTTCTACTTTTTGGAAAACTTTAAGGAGGCTGAGTATTAGGTCTTCACTAAATGTTTGATAAAATTCAGCAGTGAAACCATATGGGTCAGTTCTTTTGTTCTTAGGTAGTTTTTTGATTACCAATTCAATTTCTTTGCTGGTAATTTGTGTGTTCAGATTTTCTGTTTTTTCCTGGGTCAGCCTTGGAAGGTTGTATTTTTCTAGAAAGTTGTCCATTTCTTCTAGGTTATCCAGTTTGTTTCCATATAATTTTTCATAGTGTTCTCTCATAATTCTTTTTATTTCTGTGATGTCTGTAGTGATCTTTCCTTTCTCATTTCTGATCCTGTTTATGTGTGTAGACTCTTTTTTTTTCTTGATACGTCTGGCTAGGGGTTTATCTATTTTGTTTATTTTCTCAACGAACCAACTCTTGCTTTCATTGAGTCTTTGTATTGTTTTATTCTTCTCAATTTTATTCATTTCTGCTTTAATCTTTATTATCTCCCTCCTTCTACTGACTTTGGGCCTCATTTTTTCTTCATTTTTTAGTTTCATTAATTGTGAGTTGATACAGTTCATTTGGGATTGTTGTTCTTTCCTGAGATAGGCCTGTATTTCAATATATTTCCCTCTTATCATGCCCTTTGCTGCATCTCAGAGATTTTGCGGTGTTGAGTTATTGTTGTCATTTGTCTCCACATATTGCTTGATCTCTGTTTTGATTTGGTCATTGATCCATTGATTATTTTGGAGCATGTTATTAATCCTCCATGTCTTTGTGGGCTTTTTCATTTTCTTTGAGTAATTTATTTCTAGTTTCATACCTTTGTGATCTGAGAAGCTGGTTGTTACAATTTTAGTCTTTTTGAATATACTGAGGTTCTTATTGTGGCCTAGTATATGATCTATTCTTGAAAATGTTGCATGTGCACTTGAGAAGAATGTGTATCCTGTTGCTTTTGGACGGAGTGTTCGTAGATGTCCATTAGGTTCATCTGTTCTTATGCATTGTCCCGTGCCTCTGTGTCTTCATTTCTTTTCTGTCTGGTTGATCTGTCCTTTGGAGTGAGTGGTATGTTGAAGTCACCCAAAATGAATGCATTGCATTTGATTTCTCCCTTTAATTCTGTTAGTATTTGTTTCACATATGTAGGTGATCCTGTGCTGGGTGCATAGATATTTATAATAGTTACATCTTCTTGTTGGACTGACCCCTTTATCATTATGTAATGTCCTTCTTTGTCTGTTGTTTCTTTCTTTGTTTTGAAGTCTATTTTGTCTGATACAAGTACTGCAACTCCTGCTTTTTTCTCCCTATTAGTTGCATGAAATATCTTTTTCCATACCTTCAGTTTTAGTCTGTGTATGTCTTTGGGTTTGAAGTGAGTCTCTTGTAGGCAGCATATAGATGGGTCTTGTTTTTTTATCCATTCAGTGACTCTACGTCTTTTGATTGGTGCATTCAGACCATTTACATTTAGGGTGATTTTCAATAGGTATGTGCTTACTGACATTGCAGGCTTTAGATTTGTGGTTACCAAAGTTTCAAGGATAATTCCATTACTATCTAACAGTTTAATTTAACTCACTTCATATGCTATTACAAACACAACCTAAGGATTCTTTTTTTTTCCTCCTTTTTCTTCCTCCTCCATTTTTTGTATGTTATATTCTGTACTCTTTGTCTATCCCTTGGTTGACATCTGTTTAGCCTTAGGAATACTTCCATCTATAGGAGTCCCTACAAAATGCACTGTAGAAGTGGTTAGTGTGAGGTAAATTCTCTCAGCTTTTGCTTATCTGAAAATTGTTTAATCCCTCCTTCAAATTTAAATGATAACCTTGCTGGGTGCAGTATTGTTGTTTCAAGGCCCTCTGCTTCATTGCATTAAATATGTCACGCCACTGCCTTCTGGCCTGTAAGGTTTCTGTTGAGAAATCTTATGATAGCCTGATGGGTTTTCCTTTGTATATGATTTTTTTTTCTGTCTGTAGCTGCTTTTAAAAGTCTGTCTTTATCCTTGATCTTTGCCGTTTTAATTATTATATGTCTTGATGTTGTCTTCCTTGGGTCCCTTTTGTTGGGAGAAGTGTGCATCTCCGTGTCTTGAGAGTCTATCTCCTTCCCCAGATTCGGGAAGTTTTCAGACATTACCTCCTCAAAGACACTTCCTATCACTTCTCTCTCTTCTTCTTCTGGTACCCCTATAGTGTGAATATTGTTCCGTTTGGATTGGTCACACAGTTCTCTCAATATTCTTTCATTCTTAGAGTTTCTTTTTTCTCTCTTTGCCTCAGCTTCTTTGTATTTCTCTTCTTTAATTTCTATTTCCATTTACTGTCTCTTCTACTACATCTAATCTGTTTTTAAATCCCTCCATTGTATGTTGAGTTTCAGATATGGAATTTCTTAATGATCGAATCTCTATCTTAAATCCGTTCCTGAGTTCTTGTATATTTTTCTGTAGCTCCATAAGGATGTTTATGATTTTTATTTTGAACTCTCTTTCAGGAAGATTGGTGAGTTCAGTTTCATTTGGCCCTTTTTTTCGGGTTTGTGAGATTTTGGTCTGAACCATGTTCTTTTGACTTTTCATATTTCTGTGTGGTGCCCTCTAGTGCCCAGAAGCTCCAGTCTCTGGAGCTGCTGAGCCCCTAGAGTGAGGTTAGGGGTCGTAGGGGAGCCGAGCTGATGCCTGGGGAGAGGAAAGATCCGTTTCCTGATTCCTGTCTGCCGTGCCTGTCTCCTGTATCAGAGCCAGTGGACTCAGCACACAGGTGTAAGCCTCTGTGCTTTGTGTCTCTAGCTGTTGTAGGTGGGGCCTCCCTCCGCCTGTCTTGATGCCAGCACAGTGGCTGCCAGGTTGTGAGCTGGTACCCTTAGGCCAGGAGGAAGGCTCAGCAGGCTGCGTATCCCAGTGGGGAGCCTCAGAGCTGAGTAGTCAGCCAGGGGGATGGAGTGCCTGAAGCTCCTCAAAGTTCCCAATCTGCTGGTCAGAGCATGCCTAGACAACCTTGTCCCCCTATCCCTTCTTCCACGCAGCCAGCTCTGTGCAAACCCCACCCCTTCAGCAGCCCTCTCAGTGCTAGGAAGCCTCTCAGACCACCTGCCTTTCCCTTGTCCTAGAGCAGCCGGGTGTGGATCCCGTCCTCCACATATGGCCAGAATCTGTCTGTCAAGCACTCTGCCTGTCCCAGCTCTCCATCCTCCAGAGCACAACACAATGTAGGTTTCTGCTCACAAAGCAGATCTCTATAGAGCTAGATGTTCAGCAGTCCCAGGCTTCCCCCACCTCCCTGCTCCATTTCTCTTCCTCCTGCCAGTGAGCTGGGGTGGGGGAAGGGCCTGAGTCCCACTGGATCAAGGCTTTGGTACGTTACCCTGTTTTGTGAGGTCTGCTCTGTTCGTGAGGTCTGTATGCAGTCTTGTGCAGCCTTCTTTCCTGTTGCTGTTTTTGGGTTAGTTTTATTAACTATATTTTCGCACTATGTGTGGTTTTGGGAGGAGTTCTCTGTCTCAGCTTTCACGCTGCCATCTTGAATCTCTTCTTGATCAAGGTTCTTATCCTGCAGAGACAATCCAGACACTGAGTAACTTTAGATATTGATGTAAAGGGAAAAATTAAATGGACATCAAGCCAACAAAAGAATCAAGCAACATACAAAAGCAGAATCAAGAGGACAATGTGGTCACAGGAGGAGATGAGAGAACAGGAGCGAGTGTGCGCACGGTGGGGGGCCCACTGTGCGAGTCGTTCCAGAGCCTGTGGAAAGGCGGGGATGTCTGCCAGCCCGTTCTGGAGCTAGGCTCACTTGGAATCCTGAATATAGTGTTAGTCGGGCAAACACAGCTATGTATTTAGATAATAATGCTCTTAAGAATTAAGGAAGCAGGGAAGAGACAGATTCATTACCGGCAGCTATGAACACGACTTACTAGGATAACAGATTAAGTGAGAAAAACTGGAGCAATTTTACAGAGTCCAACTGCCTGCTTGTGCGAGTGCTCATGTGACACGGACAGGTTGGTCGTGGTCACCCCTGAGTGGGCCTTCCACCCAGTTCAGTCCAAGGAGGCCCGGCCTCCTGCCCGCTGCCCAGCTACTGCAGCATCGTCTTCACTGGTTCTGTTCTCTGTGTGATGGAGCCATGCAGTCTCACGCCTTCTGTTGTGTTGCTTATTTTATGTTTGTGGAGTTTATTCATATTACTAGTTCATTTTCATTGTTAATATGATAGTGGATTTTAAAGTGGTCTGGGAGGTCTGTGAGGTCAAAATTGTTACGGCAATATCTCTGAGATTCTTTATGCCTTTTCAGCTGCCCCTCATTGGAGTTAGGCTGTGGTTAAACACATCTCAGCTTAGGTTTCCAGGAGAGTGAGTGTGGGTGGACAGAGGGCTTCGTCACTCTCAGTAGTCAGTCCAGGAAGGGCCCTGAGAGCAGAGCATCCGTGAGCCCCCATTCTGGGGTCCCTTTGTCACTCTGCCTCATGCGCCCACCCCACTGTTGACCGCACGGGCTTCCAAGGAGGACACCACAGTGCGCAAGCGCGTTCAGTAGGCTGCGTATGGTTTTCCCATGTTCACACCACAGTGTCCGCCTGCCGAGTCGGCCTCACCAGCCCGGCACGCTGCGTGTGAGTGTGGGTGGCGTCACGTCGGACTGAGCGTAGTTCCTGACTTTCAGAAAGGTTGGGTACTTCTTCATCTTTATTTGCCATTTGGGCACTGTCTTTTGTGAGTGCCTCTTTAAGACTCAGCCATTTATCTGTTATCCGTCGTTCCCAAAATCATTTTGTAGGAAGTGAGCTCCATGTCTGTGTCCCCAGTGCAGTGGCTGCCTTCTTACTGATGAGATCGGCATCCTTGTCTCGCCATCCCAGTTCGAAGCTGGGCAGTTGTTCTGGGCCTTGGTTAAGGAAGAGCTGGCCCCTCACCTCCTGCCCTGAAGCTGTGGCTCCAGCAGGGCCTGGTGACGAGAGTTGTGTCCTGCTGGGTCAGGGCGCCCCCTGCTTCCACGTAGCCATGGAGTCGTGCCCTCCGCACGGCCTCCTAGCTCACTATGGTGACTCCCTCATCAGTGCCAGACCCTGGCTGCCAGCTGTCCTCCCTTCTCTCTCTGATTGCTCAGGTTTCAGCCGGCGCCTCATTCCTGGTAGCAGTCACATGCTAAGTTATCAGACAACACCTTGGAAAGCAACCCTTTCCCTCTTGACAGTCACCTTGCAGGAGTTTCTGAAGGAACTGGGGTCGATTCAGTTTTAATCTACCTGTTTTGATTGGTAGTTTCATTGCTCAGTCTTTTTGAAATAAAAACCTACCCAGAAATAAAGATAATTTCTATTAAAGCAAGCTGACTAAAGATGTCAGAATCCTACAAAAAAGGTTACTGAATGCTGAAGATTTTGAAGCATTTCTAGTATCAGTAATACAAATTGCCCTTCTCTCCCCACCACGAGCACTGTGGCCTCGCTGTGCTGAGGGAGGGTGAGAGTCAGAGGGACATGGACGCTTGGAGGGCAGAAGAAGAGCTGCTGGGAGTGCAGTCGCCCAGGTCCAGGTCCAGGAAACACTCACTTAGTTGTCAGAGCACATGATGACAGTGGTGTCAGCGAACACCTCAGGAAGCCTTTTAACTTTTCTAAATAGAAAATCTGGGATTTGCAGAACACACAGATATGTGAACAATCATCAACACTGGCCTGCCTTTTTATCCATGCAGGGATTGTCCAAGCAGGCATTTCAGTGTGGGTCCTTATAAAAGATCAGGGCTCTTTGAAAACCAAACTGCAGTATCACACATGAAAAACTAGCTCCAAGTTTTTCATGTCAGCAGAGGACTTAGCAATATATTTAACAAGAAGTGTCTGTTACCTAGAAGAGGAAAACTGCACAACTTTGCTGAAAGGGTTTTAAAAAAGAAGACACCTATTTGCAGAAAGACCGTTATTTGAATGGGAAGCCCTCATTTAATCTTCCCATGTTGTCAATAAATGTAGAACAGTTCTCACCAAAACCTAAGAGGACTTTGTGTAGAAGGGCTGACTTGGAATTGTGCCAAGAGCAGGGGTGAAGACTGGGACCAGCTGCACGAACAATACCTGGGGTGACTGTGGCTATGCCAGAGGGGCAGGGCCGGGCGTGTCAGGCACCCTGTCTAGAGTGTGCGGGAGGAGGAGGCTTCTGTTTGTGTCATGGGGACATGGGCTTGTCAGCGTTATTGGGACAGTTGACTGTTCCTTTTGAGAAAAATAAAGGCTGACCCTTGCATCACGGAACACAAGGGTAACCTCCATTCTGGAGTTTGGTGGGGCTGTGGCTCTGAGTATACTAACAGCTGACTTGTTCACTTTAGGGGGTGTGTTTTAGGTAAATTAAATCTCATGCTGTAATTTTGAAGAGTAAGTTCCAAAAGGTTTGAGGTGTTAACACAAAATGTTGAATTGTGGAAGAAAGTGTCAGAAACTTTTTCTAGTCAGATGAGGGAGGCCTCCTAGTGTACGACTGAGACCCGGAACCCAGGACAGGAGGTGCAGAAGGCGGGGGACACACTCAGACAGAGGACATGGCCTGGGAGACGAGGCAGGAGGTGCAGGAGGTGAGGGACATGCTCACTTCCTGTTGTGCCTGCGGAGCGAAGATCCTGTTCCCCGCTGGAGGCGCCCTTGTAGGCACAGCTGGTGGCAACATTCTTGGAACCCCATATCTAGATCCTTGCTGAGGGCAGCATGTGGTGATGAGGGCCGCGTGGAGTGGGGGCCAGAGAGGCTGCCTACACCCCACAGAGCAGCAGGCTGCACCCCTACCTTGGGGAGGGGTAGAGACCCTCATGTCAGTGTCTTTTGCATTGAAAGCCTATTCATGTATTACCTGTGTGGGTAGAAAAGATAAATATAGCAGAAAAAACAAGGTACCTATGTTATGATAGGGAAAGAATGCCAAACCACAGTTTTAATTAGGTGAAAGTAACATTCACAAAAGTGTGTTCAGTGTCAAGCCGCCTGTGTAGACTGGAACCTGCCACATGTTCATTCCCTCTGTGCCAAGCATCAGCTGGAGAGAGTGTGGTTGGTGCTGCCCTGGGCTCTGGGCTGTGGGGTGGGCTTTGCATCGTGTACTGTTTTGTAGCCTCTGAAAATCTTTGTCTGCGGGTTTTATTTTTCCTGCTGTATACAGACTCATTGAGGGCAGTATTACCCTCACATGCTGAGCATCTCCCATACAGGCAGGGAGTGGTCATGCGTGCTCTCGTCAGTACAGAGCCATGACCCTTGGCTGAGTGTAGCAACCAGGACTTGTGCCCCGCCCCCTGCCGGGGACGCACCTCTCTCTGGGTTCACTGCCAGTGAGTTTGGTGACGTGTTTTTGTCAAGTTATCTGCCACCAATGGGTCTCATTAGTCTTTGTTTCTTTTTGGTGTGTCATGTGGCTGTCAGATGGATGGCGAGTCCGAAGAGGAGCAGGAATCGGCTGGCACCGGGGACGAGGAGGACGGCGACGAGTCGGATCTGGTAACCCCAGCGTTGCGTGCTGGCTGCCAGCTTCACCACATGGTCCATTCATCCCACGTGGGTTAGCGTGGGCTGGGAAGCCAGGCCAGGGCCATGGCCATGGCCAGGCACCTTGGGTCCCGGCTTTGCAGGGAGCATGAGAGACACCTGTTCGGAGGGCTGAGGACGGGGCGGCAGCTAGAGCAGGGAACAGCATCATGGTTCTGCCACTGTGGTTGGTGAGGGAAGGATCTGGGGTTGTCTGAGGTAGAACAGCAGGACCTTTGGGGCTGGCTGTCCCATGGAGGTGAGGGACAGGAGCGAGGACAAGTCTGTTTTACGAGTAGCAGCAGAGTGGAGGTATCCTGGAGGCCAGAGCCAGTGGGTGGCTGGGGGTCCAGGTCTGAGTCCTGCTCGGGACCCATGGGAATGGGGGAGATGGGGCACAGTGAGCGGCCCAGGATGGAGCCTGGGGACTGCCTGCAGAGACGAGCCTTAGGCAGAGGGCAGGAGTTGGCTGTGAGGCGGCGCAGGGGTCCTCCATGCTGTGGGAGGAAAGCTCAAAAACTCGGGATCACGTGCACTGAGTGAAAGGCTCTGAAGAGGGAAGATGTGGTCAGTGGTGTCAGTGTGTTGCGTGGTGCATGATGGTGAACAGCTGTTGGGGTTGTGATGAACTGCTGCTTCTCTGGTACATGAACTGAAGCGGCCATGGGCTTTGGGTGCAGTGCTTGCCAGGATCCCTTAGGAAGTTTTGCCCAAATGGGGACACAGGAATGAGGTGGGTGGGAGGCTCAGAGTGTGGGGGCCCCTCTATCAGGCAGGACTGAGGGCAGACTCTGAGCCCAGCACCACCGCAGGTTGGACTGGTGGGAATGGCCTGTGGGTGTGCCTGGTGTATCTTTTTGACTTGTTAACACATTGTTCTAAATTTCTCTTTGTGCCACTAGGAAGCAGGAATTGTGGGGCCCCTTTCTGTGGGGGTCCCCTGCAGAAAGCTTAGTGGTTCCTGCTGTGCATCTGTGTGGGATTCTTGGCAGTTAGGTGGATGCCCTTTTTGTAGCTAGATTTCAGAAGCAGCTAAAAACATCTTGAAATATTTTAAGTTAATTATAACCTCTCCCCTTGTTCCCTGTGTAGACAGTTAATGTGGACGTGGCTTCAGAAGCAAACTGGGCACTGGCTGTCCCCTTTCTCACAAGCAGATGACTGGGTGCATGTGATCCAGTGACCAGTGGCTCCCTGAGCTTAGCCAGTGGTTCCCGAGTAGCGCTTTCTCACTTATGGTCTTTTGTGCCAAACTCAGATGAGATTTTACATTCCACTGTAATTGTTCTGGCTTTTTTTACCTGTAAAATAACTGAGCTTGGCGTTTAGGGGAAAAAATGGGTATCTTTGAGAATGTGATCCAGAACAACATCTGAAAGTGAAAATAATCTTCTAATTAGTTATTTTGTTTTGCAAGAAAACAAACCTCCTACTGCTTTCTGCTCTCAGGAGCTCCCATGCTTTACTTTTCTGTTCCTGCCCTCTGGTTCCCAGAGTTCCGAATCCAGTATCAAGAAGAGGTTCCTCAAGAGGAAAGGGAAGCCTGACAGCCCCTGGGTCAAGCCGGCAAGGAAGAGGAGGAGGAGAGGCAAAAGGAAGCAGAGTGGAGGGCTGGGTAAGCGAGGTGCCCCAGGGGGCGCGGCTGGGGTTCTGTGTAGGGTTTCATTTGAAAAGAGGGCTCCACTGCTCAGAAAACCAACGAGAGATGTGGCAAATGGCTTTGTCAGAGACACTCGGGTCCTGAAGTGGCTTCCCTCTGGGAAACTCCCTGTGCTGCCGGCTTCAGTAACCCCGGAGCTGCAGGGGTCATTGGCCCGTCTCCCCGAGAGACAGGAACCCTTGGTGCCCGTGTGGGCAGCGCCCTGGCCCATGGTGGCTTTTGGCCCTTCAGTCAGACCCCCTGTTTTAAAGGTGAGTTTTGTTGAAGGGAAAAGGCTCTATTGGCGTTTCGACCATTACAGATAAAACTGCTGTGAATGCTAGTGTGCGGTCTGCATGAGCGGGGGCTGTGTTTCTCCTGGGTGAACATTGCACTGCAAGGGCTCAGCCCTGCGCCATAGGTCTAGCATTTGGGCAGCCGCCCGGTTGGGCTTGCACTCCCCCAGCAGCGTGTGAGCACCCACCCAGCCCGCCTCATGGGTGGTCTCTAATGTTAGTGCTGCTGCTGAGAGCTGAGGCGGCCTCCTCCTAGTTCACTTTGGATTTACGCAAGGAATAATGAGGTTGCATGTCCTAGTGTTTGTGTGTCTTCTTCTGCAAGTGTTTATGTCTTCTGCTCATTTTAAGCCAGATTGTGTGCCTTCTCATTGATACATGCTGGATACAGGTCTTTTGTCAGACACATTGTTGGCAAATATGTGTGTCTGGGACAAGTTTTAAAAATTTTGGTTAACATCTGATTTATGAATTATTTTCTTTTAAAATTCATGCTTTTTGTAATGTCAGAAATCTTTAACCCAGGTCACAAAGATCTTGTGCTATGTTTTCTTCTTGAATTTCACAGTGTCAGCCCTCACACAGGGTCTCTGACCCCTTTTTCATTCTTTGTGTGCGGGGGGGAGGCAGGGCCGAGCTGGCTTCTGCAGGCAGACGCCCAGGTGGCCCAGCGCCGTGGACACACAGGCGCCCCTCTCTCCGTGGCAGCCTTCGGACCTTTGTCAGCATTCTCCGTGCGCTGCTTCTGGACTTCTGAGTTTAGTTTTCTTTATCTTTACCCCAGTACCACAAAGCCAAGGAATTTGTTCGCTTTTTAGCCATTCTTCTGCATCATCCTGATGTAGAAGGAGGTTTATTAAATAGATGCTGGGGAGGCAAATCTGTGCCCTGAAATGCAAGGCTGCAGGGTGCCTGTGTGTAGGTAGCAGTCACAGATTTGGGCTGGAGTCGCGCGGCAGGTGGGGCTTGAAGCATCCCAGGTGCAAGTGGGCCTCCCCTGGACTTCAGCTCTTTCCTTTTTGCCATGACTGCTGGTGGAGATTGGCACCAAACAAGGCTTTTCCTGCTTTCTGACCAGGTCTTTGTAGATCCAGGACTAAAAGTCATTTGTGGATCTCTGTGTTTTGGGTATGAAATGCACACACACACATTTACCCACACAGGAGTTGGGAGCTTTTCTTCCCATGAGGTGTTTAAGTTGCACAGGGATTTCTCGTGTTAAGCAGCTGGGTGTGATGACTCCTCAGGGGGCTGGCTTCTTCCCTGTCTGCCCCATGCTAGCCTACATTCAGACTTGGGGTCCACACCTGTCCTGGGGCTCGCTTACTTCTGATCATTGAATTCATACTGACCACCAGTGTTCAGAAGCTTGACTGTGAAATGTGGGCATTTCCTATTTGCTGTGTTAGATGTGTCCTCTGTGAATACACACTTCCCGCAGGCTTCCTCGGGAAAGAACTTAACGCTGGCAAAGGCCTGCAGTCCTGCGCCTTTTCCCTTTGAATCCCGAACCCCAGGCGTCTGTGAGTTTGGGCAGATGCCCAGCGACACTGCCCACATGGGGCTGCTACTTCAGCCCCTGGTACTGTGGTTTTCCAAACCTGCAAGACAGAGCTTTCTGTTTTATTTTCCAGGTGGTATTCACAGAACACACAAGTCCTGTGTTTTTATCCATTTCCTTGTTACCGATCAGTCTTTATCTTGTTACACAAGGATGGTGCTGTGTGTCTAGTACCTTTATGTTTCTTGATGTGCCCCTGCCCCTGTGAATGTTAGGTGGAAATGGGGTAGATAGTGAAATGGTGCCCAGGAGAACTTGATGAAGCTGCAGGGCTGGGTGCCAGAGTGGGGTTGCATTGTAGACACGGTTAATTGGTGTCCCTGGGGGGCCCGGCCTGTGGCCTAGTGCCTAGTGCAGTATCTCATGTGGTGCCTTTGAATGCAGGTTCTGAAGCATATGCGTCGTCCTCAGGAAGCGCAGAGCAGACAGCACCAGGAGACAGCACGGGATACATGGAGGTTTCTCTGGACTCGCTGGAGCTCCGTGTCAAGGGGACGCTGCCCTTACAAGCAGAAGGTGAGTGTCAGTGTCCAGCTGGGCACCCTCTTGCCCCTTGTTTGTTGGCAGCATCCTTGGCATCAGTGTGGCACCCCGGGACTGCAGGCTAAATGCATTCCTGAGGTGGCTGCAAGGGTGCTGCCCCAGGTGTGTCCGCCAGTCCCCCTGCAGTATCCCTGGGGGGCAGCAGCGCCCATGCGGGGCAGCCTCCAGGGTAAGCAGCAGGTGCCTCGACACGGGATCAGGCTGTTGCGGGTTGTGGCCCGCGACTTCCTGTGAGCTGGATGGTCTCAGGAGGCCCTCCGAGTGAGATGGCCCTCCTGCCCCGCCTGTGTTTAGGAAATACACTTGAGTGCGTGCATCAGGTGGCGCCGTCTGTGTGCTGTGGCTCTTCCATCGTCTCTGATTCTAACCACAACTAGTGGGAACGTTTTCTGGTCGTTGCTGAGCCGACAGCACTCAGTTGTGTTCTGTGATGGAGTAAAGTGAAGGTTAGTCCACTGGGCCCCCAGGCCACACACAGATGTGTCAGCAGCTCCTGGGGTCCCAGCCTTGGAGTGCACCCCACGTGCATTGTGCCTGACTCTCAGGATCACTCACACTCACACTGAAGGCTGTTTAAAGACCTTTTATCAATGAATATCAACTGTTCTGACCATCTGGGAGACTCCACCTGAACAACGTGAAATCCCCGGGTTCCTTCACTCTCCACAGACTGGGAGCTGGGAGCTGTGGGTGGCTACAGGGTTAGTCAGTCACTCATAACTAGGATTGTGAACGCTTGAGGAATTCCGATCTATCTCTTTTATTTAGGAAATCACACATTTAGCTTAAGACATAAATTGTAGACTTGTCCTCTGGAGAAAAGACTTTTTACCTTCTTGTACCAAGTGGAGCAGCGACCCTGCCCAGTGTCGCAAAGTCTCCTGCTTTCTGTCTGGCAAGGTGCTGTGGGGAATTTCTCTAAACCTGCTTCTAGATTTGTCCCAGGAAGTTGCAGATGTGGATGTGAGCGGATAGTAGTATTTAACCAGATTGCCCCCTGTGCCCACTGGTTGGAGGCGAGAAGGCCGTGCAGCCCACATGGACCCTAACCATTCAGTGGTTGGGTGGCCTTGGCTCGCCCCAGCTTGTTATTTTGCTGAACAGCGGGAGGTTGAGTGAGGTAGCATTTAGGAGGCTTCTGCCTTTACTTTTTTTTTTTATTAAGGTATCATTGATACTCTTTTGAAGGTTTCACAAGAAAAACAATGTGGTTATTACATTCACCCTTATTATCAAATCCCCCCCATACCCCATTGCAGTCACTGTCCATCAGTGTAGTAAGAGGCCACAGAGTCCCTACTTGTCTTCTCTGTGCTACACTGTCTTCCCCGTAACCCCATGCACACCAATCATAATACCCCTCAACCCCCTTCTCCCTCCCTCCCCACCCACACTCCCCCGCCCCTCCCCCTTGGCAACCACTAGGCCCTTCTTGGAGTCTGTGAGTCTGCTGCTGTTTTGTTCCTTCAGTTTTGCTTCATTGTTAGACTCCACAAATGAGGGAAATCATTTGGTATTTGTCTTTCTCTGCCTGACTTATTTCATTGAGCATAATACCCTCTAGCTCCGTCCATGTTGTTACAAATGGTAGGATTTGTTTTGCCTTTACATTGTTATGTTCTGTGTCTGGTAACAGACAGGCAGAAGAGCCAAGTTAGGGAAGTAGGAGAAAGGACTGAGTCTGCCTGAGTCCACAACGCTTTGTAAGTTGGCCACCCAAGGCTTGTTTTCCCTTGATAGGTAAGCACGGGCTGACCAGGCAGTGATTGATCTGCCTAGTCATGCTTTGCATTCGGAGCATTGGCACATGGGAGACACAAGTTGCATGACTGAGCTGTGTTCCTCCTGCGTTTTAGCCTGAGAGTTTAGGGCACTTAGAGGGGAGCCTGAGGCTGCCCAGGAGGGGTGGAGCCCTCTGTCTGTTGGAGGCCTGGCTAGTGCACCTGTGACTGGGCAGAGGGCCCAGGGGGCTCAGGTGGGCCCTGGCTTGAGCCTGGAGAACATTCATGCCGAGATCTGAAGTCCCTGCTGGCATGTCTGCTTCCTCTCAGGCCCTGAGTTCTGGAGTTGAGGTTGAGCAGTGTGATCCCAGCAGGAGACTGCAGGGAGGAGAGGAGCTGGTGACATGGAAATGTGAGTGGGGCTCTCAGGAGCTGACCCTCACTGGGTCAAACCCAGGGGTAGATTTCCTTGGTTTGGTGTTGTCCTGGTGGGCCCCACTGCTGGAGACAGGAGTGCACCCCAAGTTAAGCAGTCTGCCTCTCTGGCACACATGGGAAGTGCAGTTCAAGGTTGGGTCCTTGCCCCTGCCTCTGCTTTCTCAGCCAGGCTGCTTGACACCTTTGGGCTGACTGTGTCCTCATTTTGAAATCAGTTTCTGAGCAGGGGCATCCCTGAGGTCCTCCATCTCCCTGCTCTCCTCAGAAAAGTCCATCTCTTGGGTTGTGGTGGTAGCCCAGGGCCTGGCCGCTCTAGGTGCTGGTGGCCCCATGGGGTGGAGTGGCCTCCTGCATGGAGTCCCTGGGACCCTGCCATCAGCCACTGACTGACCCTGTGTCTAGAGTGTCTCTTGGCTGTGACCAGCCTCAGGTCACAGAACAGAGATGGATAGTTGGGGCCTGTTTGTGGATGTGAAGTCAGAGTTTGCTATTCTGATTAAGAGAGGAAATGGTGTGGAGACAGCAGTCCACCTCGTCTCTGCCACAAGATAGGATGTGACACCCTGTGCTTGCCTTTACAGCAGCCACCCCTGCAGCTGCCAGGGGGAGCCAGGGGTCTTCTGGCATCTAGCCTGTGCCCCTGCCCTCACAAGGCAGCCTTGGGTCAGGGGTTCCATGCTCAGACGGGGCTGCAGCCTCTTGCCTCCCCAGCGCACCGCTCAGCCCAGCGTCTTTGCGGGCATGGAGGTGGGGGAAGAAGGAGCTGCTCTCATTAATGTCTGTGCTGGTGCCTCACTTTCCCCCAATTCCTCCCTCCTTCAGCCTCAAAAATGGGCTCTTTGGATGTTGTAGCAGGTGAGGAGTGTTCTAGATAACAGATAAATTATTATTAAGTGCTTTGTAGTTGAGTTGAATGTTTGTTTTATGGCTGCAATTCTGAAGCCAAGTGAGGAAAAGAAGGCCCTGGCGTACAGTGAGTGCTTCCTTGTGCGGAGCCAAAGGTTGGCGGCTGCTGAGGTGCGGTCTCTCTGAACTGATGTTATGGCTTCTGGGGGCACAGTCAGCAAGTAATTCTCCTGAGCCTGGCAGGCAGCACATGGCTGGAGCCCTGTCCTGCCGTGGTTGGTGGTCCACAGACACCGGCGTTCCCACTGTTCCTGCTGCTGTGCGGCAAAGTAACTCGTGTTGCTTTTATTTCCTACAGAGACTGTAGTTGGGCACCTTCCGGATGGCACTTCTGAGGGGCGATAACGTGTCACTGAGTGACAAAGCCCACCTGGGCACGTGCTCTGCTCACGGTGACTGACACGTGTGTGTCTGTGTGACTTTAGGGCTGGCCAGTGGTCCTGATGCAGTGGAGACGGACAGCCTCCAGGAAGTGCCCCTCTGCAGCTGCCGGATGGAAACCCCAAAGAGCCGGGAGATCACCACTCTGGCCAACAGCCAGTGCATGGCCACGGAGAGCGTGGACCACCAAGTAAGCACTTGACTGGGTCACGAGAGACTGGGCCACGCCCAGAGAGCACAGCCTGCTCAGACGGCGCCCTCTTGGGTGCCCAGTGCCCACAACGAACGAATGAGAGGTCAATGCCAAAACTGGGTTTAGAGCCTTTTAGAATGACAGATTCCACCTGGTTCCTTGTGGATTAAAATGGTCTGGGGGCTTAATTTCTCTGAGCACCGTGCTTCTGCAGAGGTTTCCTAGTTTGCTGTAAACAGGCTCCATGTGCAGCCTCTCCATGGGCCCTTTGCCTTTTTAAAAGGCCTTCCTGTGAAAGTGTGTGCCTCCCTTCTGCGCCGGCTCCGACTCTCCCCTTCCCCTCTGGGTTTTGAGGGAGCATTTTAAAGCAAACCCCATCTTAAACTAAATATATCACTTCATATCTCCCGTAAGAAGACAGAAAAGGTTTAGTTGTGACAAAGGAGCAGGAATTTCCTGTTGTTATGTAGTGCGTCCATAGCCCATAGTCTAATGTCTGTAAAAAAATGTCTTTTTACACTTTGTTTTTTCTAATTGAATCCAAATTTTGCTTGTTGTATTTGTTGCAGTGTCTCTTAAGTCTTCTGTGTCCAGAACCCTCCCTGCCTGCCCTCCCCAGCTGTTGACGTGTTGAAGGGACACATGAGCCCCTGTTGCCCAGACCTGGATTTGCTGGTGGCTTTCTGTGGGGTGAAGGCATCCCCTTCACCCCTGTAACCTAAAAGGGAGGCCTAAACACTTGAGTAGATTCCCACTTTTGAGGTGTTGGGCTTTATTTCAATTTGGTTTTGGTAAGGATGCTTTGCAGAGAGTGTGGGGAGCATGCCCTGTGTCAGGAGCAATGCTGAGTCGGTTTCCATGGTGACGACCTGTCCCTCCTCACCTGCTTCCCTAACGAGGTCCCTGTCGTCAGCCTGTGGCTGTCGGTCCCCTGGAAGTTGCTGGGAGGTACTTTAGCAGTTCCAGCTTCCTTCTGCAGTTTATGGCTGGAAGTCCTCTCATCTGCTGGGGCGACTTGGTGCGCCTAAAAGAACAAAGATGGTTCACAGCAGGCAGCAGAGCACGTAACTGCTTCCTGGCCTTTGCTTTTCACTTTTCAGAGTACGGAGTTGGTGTCTGAACAACTTCAGGGGCTGAGTTTTGCTCCCCTCTTCCTTCCCCATCTAAGGAATCATGGTCTTTTCCGGCCGTTCCCAGTGTGTTATAAACTTTCTTGTTGTAGAAGCAGGTCCAGGAGCAGAACAAGACAGATGTGTGGCCCAATAAGTCTGCATAGGGTGAGTTCTCTGGAAACCACCATCAAGGTCAGGGACAGGCTCCGGGCCTCAGTCTCCCCCTCCACTTCTGCAGAGCTCACTTCTGCCTGAACATGGCTCTCTAGACTGTCACCTTTCGTCTTTTAATTTACTTATGGCCCTCTTCCCTTTCTTCTCCCTTCAGTTTATCTGTGCACAGTCCAGGCTGTTGACTGGTGCCTGCAGTCTAAGGGTCTCAGCCCTCACGGCCACTCAGCACATGCGTCCCCCTTCCTGGGCCTCTGCAGCTCAGCTCCAGGCTGGGCCAGATGCAGACCCACCCTTGTGGAACTTAGGGGAGTTTAAAACCCAAGATGGGAGGAACATGGTATATAGTTGTCACTGCTTTCTGTAGTAGCTATTGACTCCCAATGCCTGTATTTATTAATTCATTGGAGGTCTCAGAATGGCGCTACTCCATCTTTTATTGTTCATTTATTAGTTGGAACAGTTTTACAAAGAGATCTGTCTTCTCATCCACTGTGTATGTAGTGCACATCTCACCGGGGAAGAAGCTGAATGGGGGAGCTTTTCTGTTTCCTAGTCTTGCAGATAATGAATTTGTTCTCGGTCATCTTCTGAGATTGACCAGTTTGTTGTAAAGTGTCATTATGGACTTATATATGTAAAAATATTTGATGGGTTTAATTAGTGCCCTCACTGAAGCCAGATTGTCCCGTTTTTGGCATGGGTCCTGTGAACTGTTTCTTGGAGTCTGCAAGGTCGATACTACTTTCAGGATGACACTAGAAAGCTGTGTGCCCTTCACAGCATGCACAGGGGGCACTTCGCACATTCGGAAGACTGTGTGACTCCGGGAGTTAGTCATTTCCATGGTACCACAGAGGCATCCAATGAGTGCAGGACACACCCATGGGTTTTAGCCCACGGCACCGGAACCTTGGGGCCACGGCTGGGGTCTCACATTGTGACACTCTAAGGATTGAGCCTACTGGTTGTTGAGTTTTGGTGTGGAAGTTTCCTGCTCTGGATGCAGAGGCAGACGTGAGAATCCAGCTGTCTCATTAAACCAGATAGTAAAGAGTTCTGCAAACAAAACAATGCCACTCTTCTTATTAAAATTTCTTTGTTTTGGAAATTTATTTTCTTAAAATATGTTCTTTATGTTAATGTGATAGCTTTATTGCTATTTTATAGTAAATCAAAATTAAAAAATTTTAAATCTCTAATGTGGCAAATATCTGTAGATATGCTCACTTGGACAAAAGCTCTTTGGGACCCTCCGTAGTTTTTCAGAGTGTGAAAAAGAGCCTTCAAACCAGAGATTTGGGACCCCCGGGCTTCTCCTTGTGTTCACTGCTCAGGTCCTGGTTCTGTTGCGTGTGCCTCGCACCCTGGACTAGGAGGGAAGCTGCAGGTCAGCTCAGGTGTCCCAGAGGCAGCTGCAGGGTCACTGGGTGCCCAAGGCCTCGCTGGCAGTAGTGGGGCAGCCCTCCCTGCCAGAGCCCTGCTGCCCTGGGGCCTGCCAGGTCTCCTGCCTCCGCTCTCCTGCGTCTTGTGGCTGCGCTGACTTGGCTGTTTTTTGACTTGGCTGTTTTTTAAATGTCTGTGGGTTTTGGTTTCTCTGCCTAGTTGCTCTGTTATGTGGGATTCCAGGAAATTCTTAGGCCACTGCTATTTTCCCCAGAATATTTTTGTCTTTTGATGCTCAACCTGTCACCTCTTCAGCTGGTAGCAGCTCTTTTGGAGGTGAGGTCCTGTCTTGTTTCTTCCGTTGGGTTCGCTGAGGTGTGGTTCTGAGTCATCTGTGTGTGGCTCTGCATCTTGGTGAACGCGTGCAGTCGTGTGGTGACTGGCGCTGTGCAGACCTGCTGCTGGGCTCTGGGATGCTTCTCTGGCCCCGTCCTCAGCTATCTCTGAGGGGGTGTGGTGCCGCCAGCCACAGTCGTGGAGTCCTCCTTCCCGAGCACAGGTGGTTGTGAGTGTTTGGTGCTCTGTGGCCACAGGCGCACACGTCTCTTGGTGAATTGACTCCCGGGGTCTTCCTTCTGTGTCCCTCAGTACCGTTTGAGACGCCGTATGCTGAGATCTCGCTTATCTGATATTGGCATAGCCACCTGGTTCGTTTGGAGTAGTGTGTGCACGACATACACTTTTAGCCTTTCATTTCTAACCTCTCTGTCTTTAGACAGCAGATCATTGGGTTGTACTCTTTAAATGCTCTAATGAGCTCTGTTTTAATTGGTGTGTTGGGACCTTCTCCACTTAATGTAATCACTGATATGGTTGGGTTACGATCTGACACACTGATAGTGTTCAGATTTATACCATCTTGCACTCCTTTTTCTTCATGTTCTGCCTTTTGGGTTGAATTTTTACGATTCCAGTTTAATTCCACTATTGGCTTCCTTATTCACCCCTTTAAAATGCTTTAGTGCTTGCCTTGGGCTTTACGATACATATCTGTCACAGTCACTGAACACCCGGGCTGGGCATCCCCAGTGACACGCCTGCTGTTCAGCGGCCGTGCCGTCTTCGAAGCCAGAGGCCCACAGGTGGTGCTGTTGCTCTGCTGTAAGTTGTTGCCTTTCAGACTGATTGAGCATCACGTAGTCTTGTTTGCTTCCATTTAAGGCACATCCAGACAGTCTTGTTATGTTTAGACCCAGCTCGCTTGCTGCTGTTGCACCCCTTGTGCCTGAAGAGCCTTGTCTTGCCCTCGTGTTGCAGGATGCTTCCAGGGGTATGGAATTCTCAGCACCTGGAGGAGCTGCTCCCATGGCATGTCTATAGTTTCTAGGGAGAAGTTGGCCGCTGTCCCTGTCTGCATCCCCATCCCTCTGCAGTGCTGAGCATCGTCTTCGGCCTCCTCTGAGATGCCCTTTGTTTCTGGGCCTTGGTGGGGTGGTTCTGTTGTCTTTTGTTTTCGTCTCTTGGTTTTACCCTCTTCAGGTTGCTCTGGGCTTCTGGAACTCATTGTTCCCAGGAAACTTTTGCCTGCCAGCTCTTTGTTACCAGTCTGCCGCTTGCCAGGGGCCCAGCCGCATGTGCCCGGGGTTGGGAGTAGATGTGCCGCTCCTTGTGTGTCAGGGTTAAGTCGTTTCTGCCGATCTTTCTTAGTTTCCATAGTTTTTTCTTGTTGAGTATCCTTAGGAGCCAACCAGAGACCGTTGTCTGTGACCATGTCCTTATCTGGCTTTTCCACCTGACTTCCTTAGTTCCCAGCGTCTGGTGGGCTCTGGGTCCACCCCTGTCAGCTTTCTGTCTCCTGACGGAGGACTCAGGTGCCTCCTGGGCAGGACCGGTCCAGCTCTGCCCTGGCGTTTGGACCAGACGGTCCTTTGTGGTGGGGGCTGTCCTGTTTGGTGTTGCTTGTTTAGCTGCGTCTCATCCCCTCCCGGGACAGCCTGGATGTGCCTGGTATTGTAAGGTGTCAGGTGGCACTGCGTTTCAGTCTTTGCTCATGCCTGCTCTGCCAGGCCCCTCCCGAGGCAGCCACTCTGACCGTTTAATTTCTTCAGGTATTTTTCTCCATCCTTGTAAATAACCTGCCTTCTGCTGTCACTTCTTGGCTGTCATTGCCCAGTCATCTGCATCCTGTTGTTTGGGGGGAAAGTGGCCTTTGTGCTTTCTAGCTGTGGAAGTGTTGTGATGCGCTCAGATTCCATTTTCCTTCCTGAACAAGTTTCTATTTTCCTCAGAGTTCATAATTACCCATTTTTCATGTTTCGTTTTCTCTGCACCTATTACAGATTCAGTCCCAATGTGTGGACTCGCACCACGTCTTTGTGGCGTTTCCAGATGCAGGTCTCTCTGGGTCCCCAGCTTCCATCTTGGCCCATAGCCAGCAGCTTCTCAGGAAAGCTCATGTGCTGTTCCCTTGGGGACTTCTGTTCTCTGTGATGGGCCATACGCTCCCCTCTAGTCTCTGGGCCTGTGTGGGACCTACTTTGTTCTCCAGAGACTTCCATGTCTTGGCTTCCTGCTGACGTCCTGGTGTTGGGGCTGCTGGGCCGTCTGGAACGTGTACAGCCGCCGCTCTGGGGCCTGCCGGGGTTGGGGGCTTTGTCTTCCCCTCCAGGTCTGCCTTTGGGTCACACGGAGCATCCAGCTTTCTTGCTCTTCTCTCTTTTTCCTGTTTTTGTCTATCTTCCAGCCTATCTGTGGGAATGTGCATGTCTTCCGCCTTACTCTAGTTTCCGAGAGTGCGTTTTGTTCCTCGCATGTCCCCCTTGTGGCCTCCTGCTGTGACTTCAGGGCTGCCAGAGGCCCGTCCCTCCAGGGCCCCGGTGACAGTGTTCCTCATGCTCCCCTCTGCCCTTGTCCGTGGAGCTGCTGGGAACGTGTTGTTGCCTGGCTCTGACTGCCCTGACTACTGGGGCTATGTAGACTCATCATGACTCCCACTGCTGGGCTGTGATGGCCTTTCTGCCCAGCCCAGTGTTCATCTGTCCGATTAGATATCAGACCGGACCCCAGCTTGCCCAAGACGCTTTCCTCAAATGTGCTGCATTAACTACCTGCTTCCCCCAGCGCTGTGCACCCAACGTGTGCAAAGGGCAGCCCCCTGCCTGTCCCCCACCATGTTCCCGACCCCACGTGGGCGCTCAAAGCTGCCGTGGACGCGCACCACTGCCAGCTCCACCGCTGACCGTGGTCTCGTCTGATTGCAGCTGGGCAGGTGCACGAATGATGTGGTCAGGCACGAGCTGATGCGCCCGTCCAGCCGGGCGCCGCTCCTGGTGCTGTGCGAGGACCACCGGGGCCGGATGGTGAAGCACCAGTGCTGTCCCGGCTGCGGCTACTTCTGCACGGCGGTAAGTGCCCCGCCTGCCGGCCGCACGCCGTCCATGGTCAGCTCTGGCTCCTGCTGACCTGCAAGTAGGGCAGACAGCCCACAGCTCCTGAGCCTGGGGCCAGCCTGGGGTCTCTAGCTCTGCAAAGCCCTCCCCACAGCGCGTTCCCTTCCTCCTGCCTCTGAGGTGCCACGCTCAGCTCCCCTCTCTGATCCCATGCCTGGGCGCACAGCCTCTCTTTGGGTGGGGCCTGCGTCTGTTCTGCCTCCATTCCTGTTTCCTCTGGGCTCATCTTCATCCAAAATGCCCGTGCCCACCAGGCCTAGGGCGCCTGCGGCCACTGCTCAGGCACCCAGCGGGGAGTTCTGGCTCAGCCTGAGCATGCCTCTCTTGCTGTCTCGTCCCTCTTGAGGCGTGCAGCCTGTGCCAGTGAGTCCTTTTGAGGCCATCAGGGTTTTGCCGGAAATGCCCTCATGATGTTTGGGGGTCTCTGCAGAGCACTGTTTGTCACACTTTCCTCCTGACGCTCGGTTTTGAGATGCTGTTTCCCGATCTGTCCCCTGCAGGTCCTTCCTGGAACCTGGTCTTAGGTGCAGCCTTTCCCCTGGTTAGAGTGAGGCCTCAGCCTCTTCAGGGTGATGGGGGTGGGGAGTCCGGTGACCTCTCCCCCCTTTACTTTGTCTCTTTAAAACAGGAGCATGTGTAGACATACTTTGTAAAGCACCACACGGATGTGGTACACTGGTCTCCTCTTCCTCGTGGCCCGTAACTGGCAGCCCCGACTGTTCCTGGGCTTCCTGCCCTATATGCTGGGCTCACCCTGGTGCCTTGGTCACTTTCCTGCACATTAGCCCCAAGTTTAAGAGGTGATTTCTCGTCTTCCCATTTAGGGTAACTTCATGGAGTGTCAGCCTGAGAGCAGCATCTCTCACCGCTTCCACAAAGACTGTGCCTCTCGAGTCAATAATGCCAGCTACTGTCCCCATTGCGGGGAGGAGGCCTCCAAGGCCAGAGAGGTGACCATCGCAAAAGCGGACACGACGTCCACCGTGACGCTGGCGCCTGGGCAGGAGAAGAGCTGCGCAGTGGAGGGCAGGGCTGACACCACCACAGGCAGGTATGCATCCAGGTGAGCTCTGGTGCAGCTCACGCTGCCACGTCCCGGAGGCTCTTGGCCGTCATCCTTGCTGAGTTCTGGTGTGTAGGGCACTGCAGCACGCTCAGCGTGGTCTGAAGGCTCACAGGTCTGTTGTGAGCCTGTGTCTCGTCATCACGGATGTGGTGCTGCAGAGGCTTCTGCTGGGAGCACGAGGCCCCCACAGCAGCCGCCTGTGTGTGCACATCCGTGTACACATGTGTGCAGTGTGCCTGCATGACAGCGTGAATCAGTGTCAGCCGCTGCAGTCTGCTGTTAGTGCATTACCTCTTGCAGGCTGTAGCTCAATACCGAATAGTCACGTAAAAGAGAAAGGTTGGTAACAGATAATTAAAAGAATCTGGCAGAAACAGCTGAAGAACTCTTGGGGCTAAAAGGAGTAAGTGAGAGCAGACAGATAATCAGAGGCCAGTGGTCTCCTGCTCCCTACCAGCAGTGTCCAGCTAGAAAATAAAGTGACAAAAGGGCCTTTCAAGACCAAGAAAACTCATAAACTGCCCAGGAAAGGACACTTAATAGATGTCCCACCAACACAGAGAAAGTTGAAACTTTGCAGAAGGTAATTTAAAAGGAACACGAAATTTAGACATGTCGGGAGGTGGTAATAGGAAGTATTGGCTCCATCATCCTTTTCCTTATTATTAACATTAACCTACAAGTTTGATGTGCTTTGAATAAAAACTCCAGTGGATTTCCCTCTCTTGGGGAGGGCAGTGGACTTGATAATTCACCTGAAGCTCGTTCACAAAGCAGATCTGACCTCAGGCCCTGGGGGTTCTGGAACAGTTGCCCTCATGCTATTTCTGTGGGAATCTGATTTTGAACCCAGTCTTTTGTCCAGGGACTGAGTAAGAAACTTGGAAGCTGTTCCACCTTCAGAAGAGCTGTGGGGGAGGGAGTACATCGTGTTCATGCCGTGCCTGCTCTCCATAAGGGGGTTGCTCATGTCCCTGAAACTCAGAATTCCATTTACCTCCTGCTCCCTGAAGCGCTGCTGGACCACAGCTCTCAGAGGACGACAAGCCGCAGAGCATGGCCTCCCAGGCGCCCGAGAGCTTTGATCCCACAGGCCCAGCTGGGCTGGTGAAGCCGGCCCCTGGCCTTTCCCAGGGACCAGGGAAAGAGACCTTGGAAAGCGCCCTGATCGCCCTGGACTCAGAAAAGTAAGAACTGGCTGTGTTTGCAGACGCGGCTTGGGCCCCGACTCTCCCCACCTGCACACCTGCTGTTCCTTTTCCTCAGATGTCTCTCCACTCCTGGGTCTCCTCCAAACCATCCTGAGTCGTTGCTACATCATTTGCTCATGTGTGTCCTTAAATCCCCTACACTGCCTACACGTGCCAAGCTCACACTTCCCAGGTGTCTGTGCCCCTGCTGACCCCAGTGGGGTCAGAGGGCATGTCATGACCTGGGAGGTCACTGCAGTGTTTCTCAACGTTTTCATCAACATCCATCAGGATAAATCATGTTTTTTCACACTACTATGGGGAGTTATTGCAAGTCATTGTCCATCATACTGAGAGGGAAAGGTGACACTGAAAGTCACAAGCAGGGACAGTTGTGAGATTTGTGTAAACCTTTCCTCTGGACACCGTTAGCCAGTGGCATTGACGGCAGGGCATTTGCATACACATTGCTGGCCGATTCCTTGTCTGTGAAATGAAGGGTTGGACTGTGTGGCCCTCGGGCTTACCTGCCAACCCGCATGTACTGGGGTACCCTCTTGGAGCCTCTGGAGGGCCTGGTGTCTGACCTGTGAGCAGGCAGGCAGCCTCTCCTTGGGGACACCGTGGCCTCTCCCTCCTCAGGAAAGCTGAACAGCCTGACTCCTCTCCTGGAGGGGCCAGTGTCCCGCTCCCCTTCCTCATGTGAAGTCCTGGTGCTGGGGCACATCCCTGAGGGCCCTGCCCCCCTCCTCTGTTTCAGCCCTGTCTCTGGCTCTGCACTGGGAGCCGCTGGGTGGAGGTGGGTGGCCATGCTGCCTCAAGGCCTGCCCTGACCTCAGGGTACAAAGAGATGGCTCTGTGGTCAGTGGGAACAGAAGCCCCAGGAACTGGTCTGTGTTGTGAGGAAGAGGACACTGGCCATTTTGTCTTTAGTGTGAGATGCCTCGAGCCTGCTGGGTTTGGTGCCCTTGACCTTGAGGAGCCGGCAGGTGGACCTCACCCAGGCCTTCCCAGGCCACCATGTGTCTGCCAGTGGCGAGTGCCACGTGTGCTGGGCGAGCCTGCGGCCCAGGCGGGCGGTGGTCACGGCTGTCCTGTGCTTCCCTGCAGACCCAAGAAGCTCCGCTTCCACCCGAAGCAGCTGTACTTCTCCGCCAGGCAGGGGGAGCTGCAGAAGGTGCTCCTCATGCTGGGTGAGTGCCCCGGCTGGGCCCAAGCAGGCCAGTCACCGCCCATTGTTGTGCCTGTCTTAGCTGGTCCATCTGGCTCTGATTTCTCAGAGTGGAGCGAGTAGGTTGCCCAGTGGTGCTTAGCTCATGTTAAGTTATCCACAGTAGTACAAATATTCACGATGAATTTCTCATTTTTAACAAGAAGTTAGGTGTATGGTTAGTGAGGACAAATGTAGATTTTAAAAAAGTGAGGTTCAAGAGCTGGGGCCCACCATGCTGGACAGGCACCAGAGAGTGTCACGTCTGTGCTGGGCGACACAGCAGCTGTGTGCCAGGCCTGGGCGTGTGGGCTGAGTCTCTGCTTTATGGTAGGTGCCCCTTTGCTGTACATTGTGATACCCAGACGTCCCCTCGTCAAACCCTTCTCAGCTTCAGCTCATGGTGCAGAAGGGACAGTGATTTGATTCCAAACCCACAGCCCTAGGTTTGATTTCTCTGGGTTGAAAAGGGTGATGAAAAATCCCTTTACTTAACAATAAATCAAGAAGGAAGCTTAACAGTGTATTTAAAAGTTTTATTTAGCATGGCCCATTATGGCATTTGTAATTGCTTCTAGTAGAGTCCATGTGGGGCTGAGGCTGCCTCACCGCCCCGGCTGCTTCCTTGGCTGAGGGTCCGCTTCAGGCTTGCAGGCAGTGCTCAGCGGGCTGCCCTTCCCTGTGGGCCTGCCTGGGGCTCCACCCCTGCACCCAGCTGGGAGCACACAGGAGCACAGGAAGCCCCCAGAGAGATCCTTGGAGCCCCATTAGAGCAGAGAGGAGCAGCTCCGGGTGAGGGGGTGTCTGACCGCAGGCCCACCTTTGAAGTTCATGTGGAACAGGGCTTCCTTTCGAATCTTACGAGTGTAATTGGGGCCTGGTCTGCCCACAGGGATGCAGGGCGATGGCGTGCGTGGCCCCCTCGGGGCTGTCGGGCCGGGTTGGCTGCCTGTGCGTCTCTGCAGCCTTTGTGGCCGTCCATCATGCTGGACGCGGCACTGCTTCTGATGTGACTGTCAAACCCTCTTTGTTCACAGTTGATGGGATTGACCCCAACTTCAAGATGGAGCACCAGAGCAAGCGCTCGCCACTGCACGCCGCTGCTGAGGCTGGCCACGTGGACGTCTGCCACATGCTGATTCAGGTTGGGCAGCCCTCCACGCTCTGCCTGGTGTTTATCAGAGCGAAGTAACAATTCATAGTTTTGAGAGCTAAAAAGTCAGTCTGTGCTAAGAGGCTGCAGTGTGTGGCTGGGCCTGGCGAATGGCTGTCGGCCTTGCAGCCACTTCTTGGCAACCACCACCATGCTTGAAACAGTGTGCCATTTATGTTATTCCTGATTCGTTGTTTTTGTTTTCATATTTTCGGTATTCAGCACTGTTTGTTGACGCCCTCGGGAGGGTTGAACCCGGGCAGCACGCGCTCCCTTCTCCCTGTCTTCTGGGTGTGGCTCCTCGCCTGCTCGGCACACTCACTGTGTGGACTTCATTGCATGGTCCTGAGGCTGCTTCCTAAACTAGCCCTGTTGTGTGTGGCCGCTCACGGCTGTCATCTCTGCACCTTCTGCTGGCTCTTCCTAAGCTTCTTAGGGGCAGTGCACCTGTCTCCGTGTGCAGGCACACGAGCTGCCCAGCACCTCTAGTGCACTCACCCCAACCCTCCTGGGGCATCCCTTCCCTTAGTCCTCTGTTGGCCCTGTTGCCTGGCATCTGATCCTTCCTGTGACCTGTTCTCAGTCTTCGGTGCCTCAGATTCCCTTGGACTGACTGCTCCAAAATTCCACGTTGGTGCAGCTCAGTCCTTCTTCATCCATTGGATGGCCTTTTAACATGGACACTCCTGCCCTGCACCTGGAGACTTCTGGTGCTGTCTCCCCACCTGTCCCCACTTCTGTGCTCTGTGGCCTGCTGTTCACATGTTGGGCCTCAGGAACTCATTCCCTGGTTTCCCGTTCCTGTGTCCTGTCTCCGCCCTGCCTCGCCTCCCAGGACTTTGTCCATGCCACCACATGCTGGGACCCAAGTCCTTCTTGCTCCTGGAGTTCGCTCTGTGCCCATCCTACTTCCTGTCTTTCTGAAGATACTGTGACATTCACTTGGAAGTTTTATGCTGCGCTTTTGCATCATGTGATTTACTGTTTTTTTAAAGGCTTTTCTTAAACTTCCGATGACTTCTGCGTGTTCACATCAAAGTGCTGAATGCTGATGGAGGTTGTTGCTTGGTGAGCCTCATCAGCTAGTGGTCGTGCTGCCTGGTGATACTCAGGGACGGCACAGCCGTTGGGGCCCCAGACATTGCTGTTCGCAGAGGACCGTGCTCCTGCACTTGGGCTGGGCGGGCTCACCGGGAGCTCCACCGCGCTCCGCCCTCTGTTCTTAGTCACCTTTTACCCAGAATATTTCCCTCGTCTTTTTATTCTGGCCTGCGCTGGGCGGTGCAGCAGCTGTGTGACAGGCCGGGACATATTGAGCTGAGCCCCCATCTGTGTTTTAGAGCAGATGTGCCTATTGCTGTACATGGTGATACCCAGTGTGTCCTTGTCAGACCCTTCTCAGCTTCGGCTCGGGCTGGAGATCCCCCGTTGTGGACACATCTCTTTAAATAGCTTATCAGTAGATTTGAGAAGCTGCCTGACAATCTTGATGTTTTCAAAGGAACCTTTATTCTAGTTAATTGTTACTATAATTTATGACATGTAAGTTCATTTCTGATGTCTTATAGTTCTGATTTTCAGCCTTTTAAACAAATATTTTTCCCCTTTTTTATTGCCTTCTGTTTGTTGGGTTGATTTTTGTCTTGTCTCATTTATCTTTTCTCCTCAATCGATTGGAGTCACATACTTTCTCGCCTCCAAGGTGACTCAGTGGTTCTAACATGCAGGTCTACTCGCCCAGTTTTGAGACTGACCGGTTCCCGCGAAGGGAGCCTTGGAGGCCAGTGCCAGGGAGAACAGGTGTTAGTTCTTGGTAACAGTTCTGGTCAGAGCATCTGAATGGATGGAGCAGGAGTGGGGAGGCTAAGGGCTGGACACAGGGGGACATAGAGGGGCCTGGGGGGAGTGGCCAGGGCAGCTGTGCTCTGTGGGACTCCAGAGAACAGATGGCCTGAGCAGGTGTGGGCCTGTCCACTCCCACTGGGAGCAGGCATGGAGAGTGGACCGCGACGGCCAGCGCACTGCCCAGTCATTGCAGGACAGGGGGCAAGGCGGGAGGTGGGAACGGAAAGCAGGGCCCCGCAAGGTCCAGGGTGGGTTTGAGGGTCACCCCGTGTGTGGTGGGACTCTGCATGGGGAGGTGGTGGCTGGCCGCTCTGCTGGCTTGCAATTAGTTTTTGCTTGCCTCACTTAACTGTCTGACTCCTTCTCATTCCTTTGAAACTCCTTTGACCTGTTTTCTCTTTTTTTTTAAATATATTTTTTAAAGTATGTGTGTGTGTGTGTGTGTGTGTGGTGCATACAGAAAAGTCCTGAAAACATAGATATTCTGGTTAATAAGGAATGGCAAAGTGAACCTGCTTCCACCAGGCCAGCACAGAGCTCTGCTCTCGCTACCCAGAAACTGTCCCCTCTTCTCCAAGCTGCTCTGTGGTTTTACCACTGGGGGAGCATCTCCCAACGTGTGGCTTCACTTTGTCTGCCTTTAAAAGTCACAATACTAATTGAGTCACTGAGCATGAGTTTCTTTGTGTCACCTTCTTTCAGTCAAAGAACAAAAGCCTCGCGGGTTCAGTGGACAAAGGCTGGGTGGCCTGCCTGCCTGCCTCTGGGCTGCGGCTATGAGATGCTGCCCTAGGGCTGGGTGAGGGTCAGGAGTCCTGTGTTCTCTTTTGCAGTGTCTCGTGAGTCTTAAGCTCTTACAAGGTAAAGTATTTTGCAAAACCAACCCTTTCTATGTAGGCATTCTTTTTGACTCTTCATGGATGTCTGTCCAATGCCTGGAAGTGTAACCAGTTTGGCTTCACTTCAGATTAGAATCTCAGCCTTGTGTTGGATTTGATAACCCAGGCTGCAGGCTCCAGGGCTTGAGGGCCTCTGATTTGGTGCATTTTTCTTCCCCCAGAACCCAAGCAGCTTTCCTGAGATTTCCCAGGAAGGAGATGAGACAAGGTTCATTGCTAGTTTGTCTGAGTCCAAGGCTGCTGTTTCTGGGAGGCTTAGCAACCAGCCCACGTGCCCTCCCCGGGGAAGGCTCTGGCTTTGTGCTCTTGCCCCAGCTCTCAGGACTGCTTCCCGGGCCACCATTCAGTCCACCCTGGGGCATTTGCACTTTTCCCTTGGAGGCCTGTGGCCCTACACCCTGTGCACTCAGGGTGGAAATCCTCCCGGTTACGTGCGGATGCCAGTTTAATGCTGTCTCCTCCCTTGGTCTTAAGATTCTCAGAGATCTCTTGATGCAGGCTCTTGGTGTCCCTGCCTCTCCCTGGGGATGAGCACCTTTTTGGTATGGGTCCTGGCTGTCAGTGTCCCTGTGAGGGTCTTGGTACTCGTGCTGGAGCTCGTCACTGGCCAGCTGGGGTTATGGCTCACTCAGACCTGTACCCCAAGTCCCCAGCCCTGGCCTTTGACTCTGCCTTCGGTTGTCAGTCCCGTCTTGCCCTCACAGGCTCTGGCCCTCTCAGGGGGACTGCCCAGCACGTTGGCTCCCAAGCCCCCTTTGTTCTTTCACTGAGTGTTTCAGGGGTCGAGGAGCATTGCCAAGTGTGTGTGCCCAGTTTGCAGGTGGCACCTGGCATTCACCTGCAGAGGGCGCTTCCTGCTCTGCCCAGCAGGCCAGAGTGCAGACTGACCCCATGCTAGCCTCAGTGTTGTGAGGCCCCTCACTCTGCACCTTATCTTGTGTTTTAGTTTATTTATTGAAATTAGGTGCTATGGAATTCTGGCCCTCAGATTGGGCTGCTTGACTTTGGCTTTGGATTTTTGTGTGTTGGAAATCCCCTGCCCCCGTTCCCTACCTTGATGCACCAGCCTCTTTGACCTCATCCCAGTTCTGGACCAGTGGCTCTGCTCCCGTGAGTTGGGAGGTTTGACTCTGGGAGCCCCTGGACAGCTTGGCCCCTTGGCTTTCACAGCCCCATCCTAGGGCTGCTTAAAAATTCCTTACTTAGTTGCACTACTTTTGTTTTGTAATTGTTTGTAGTAAGAACAATACTATTTTCATTCTTTTCCATGGTCAACATTAATTTTGTAAACTAAACAAACACTAGTTCTCTGTACATCAGTCCAAGCAGCCCGACTGTTGTTTCACCCACTGTGGGGAATTGCCAGCTACAAGCAGCTGACTTGGCTTTTTGCACCCACCCATTTTATAAGTGGGGGCTTCCTAGACAGACAGAAACTTTTACCCACTTAAACCTGCTAGCTCGTTACTTTTCCAGGTACACACTCTTATTGGAAAAATTGGAAATTGCTTCAAAATATAGACAATTGAAATTAGTTTTTGTTCTGTTTATTTTGGCAAGTAGTGAAATAGCTGGTGGAGGGGGCTGCTGAGCTGGGGTGTCCTGCAGACACTGCAGGCCAGGTCACTGCCTGCCTCTGAGCAGCCCCCTCTGTACTGCTTCTTCACCTGTTTCAGAAAGTTACCGCCTTCTTTCTCATTTCTAAGGGTATACTGGAAATGTGCTGTACACATTTTCTATCAGATTATTTAGAAGTGAAAATGCTCTTAAACAAAGGTTTGATTTAGTAGAGTGATTGTGTCTTTGAATTGGGTTTCGGAAGACTCAGACATTGCTGGTCCGTAGCAAAGGTCGCACCTAGGGAGAGCGCTCCGTTTTCAAGTGTCTGCAGCCCACATCCGTTTCCTCACCAGGTGGGGCTGCCGTAGCAGTTCTCCACACACCTGAACTGTCACTTGTTTCACTAGGCGGGAGCAAATATCGACACCTGCTCCGAAGACCAGAGGACCCCACTGATGGAGGCAGCAGAAAACAACCACTTGGACGCCGTGAAGTACCTCATCAAGGCCGGGGCCCTTGTGGATCCCAAGGTATGCTTGCTGCCCAGTCGTGTTCCTGTTTGTGTAGAAATGTCTCAGAGACGACGGGGCCAGTCCCGTGTGGGAGTATCGTCAGGAATTGGTAACCCATCAGACACCACTGGGTCGTTGGCCTAGTCTGTTCTCCCTCCTTGGTTCCTGGCTCGTTTGTAGGAGATGGTGAGCCCCAGCTCTGCCATACAGACAGTAGACAGGCAGCGAGGGAGGGGATTGTCGGGCAGACAGAGTCTTTAGCTTCCTTCACTTGGTATGCACCCCTTGTCTGTCTTCTTCCTGGAGCATTTAGGCAAATGAGAAAAAAAAGGCGCCCAGAGTGGAAGGGCAGATGTAAGCTGATCTGTACCCAGATGAGATGATCTTACATGTAAAAACCCTAAGTAAGGATTCCATAAAAATTGTTAGAATTAATGAGTGCATCCAGGAAACTTGTAAGATAAAAGACCAGTACAGAGATACCACTGTGTTTCTGGGTTCTTTTGGTGAACTATTGAAAAAGGAAATTAAGAAAACAATTCATTTGCAGTAGTATCAGAAAAAACCCTTAGGAATAATCTTAACTAAGGAGGCAAAAGTACACTGAAAAATAGGAAACCTTGCTGAAAGAAAGTAAAGAAGATCAGAAGTGGAAAGACCCATGTTCATGATTGGAAGACTCAGTGTTGTAGTAATGTCAGTACTACCCAGAGCGGCCACAGTCAGTCCCCTGGCTGTCGAAATCCCAGCACTGTTTTTCACAAGATACCGAAAGACCCATCCCAAAATTGATACAGAATCTCAAGGAACCCTGAACAACCAAAACCATTCTGAAGAACAAAGCAGGAGACCTCACACTTCCTGACTTCAAAACTCACTGTTGAACTACAGTAATCTAAGCACGTGGTCTTGGCATAAGGGCTGTGGAGAGAACAGAGAGCCAGAAATAAACCCACATGTGTGTCAGGTGACCGTCAGCAAGGAAGAAGCCACTCGGCAGGGAGAAGGGACAGTCTTTCAACAGATGGTGCTGGGAACGCCTGAGACCACATGCAGAACAAAGTTTGGGCCCTGACTGCACACTGTATTCAAAACCTAACTGAAAATGGATCAAAGACTTGAAATTAAGGGCTAAAACGTAAAACTCTTAGAGGAACACAGAGGAAAATCTTCACAACACTGGATTTGGCAGTGATTTCTTGAATATGGCACCGAAGGCATAGACAATAAAAGAAAAATAGATAAACTCCATCTAATTAAGCACTCTTATGTACCGAGGGACATGTCCAAGAGAGCAGAAACCCCACATATTCATGGGGCTATTCATGACATATTCATAAATCCTGTATCTGATAGGAGATAACTGTCCAGAATATATGAAGACCCCTACCACTCAGCAACAAAAGTCCAAACCAGTTCACAAAGGGGCAGAAAGTTTGAGTAGACATTTCTCCAAAGAAGATACACAAATGGCCAGTAAGCACATGGAAAGATATGAGTCACTGTCAGGGAAACACAAATGAAAACTACAATGAAATGCCACCTCACATCTCGAGGACACTTACATAAGAAGTGGAAAGTAAGTGTTGGCAGAAATGAGAAATGAGAGCCCTTGTACTGCTGATGGGATGTAAAATGATGTGGCTGCTGTGGAAACACTTGGGCGGTCCCTCAAACAGTGGAGTCACTGTTCGGCTGGCCGTTCCACTCCCAGGTGGGACCTGGAGACCCGCAGGCTGGGCACAGACAGACCCGCACACCCAGCATTGTTCTCAGCAGCCCGGCGGAGGGAATAGCCCAGGTGTCCCTCAGTGGACGGGTGTATAAACACACTGTGCCAGTGGGCGACGCTCAGCCTGAACAGCTGGAGAGCTGTGCAGGAGGTGAGACATTAGCCGGACAGTGCTGAGGACTCCACAGTGCAAGGACCCAGAACAGGCAAATTCGGAGACTGAAAGTAGATTTGAGAGTCCCAGGGGCTGGGGCTGGGGGAGCCATTGCTTAATGGGTCCCAGGTTTCTGTTTGGAGACAGGAAGTTTTGGGAGTGGACAGTGGGGAAGATTGCACAAATTGGGAGTGTAATTAATGGCACCGATTGGAAACTGAAAAATGGTTAAAACGGAAAATTTTATGCTTTGTGCATACCACCACAGTAAAAAAATGTAAGACCTTAGAGTCGTACATTAGTACACATTTTTCCAATGGAAAAGTGATCACATACTGTTCCTAGTTAACCAGTCAACTTCTTTCCGGTCCAGTTAAATTCTCATGGTTTTCTGTCATTACATCCTATTCTACAGCATTACTTCAAGTGGCTGCATCTTATTTCATGATCTAATTAACTATATCATTTTTAGTTGACTTTGCTTGTTTAATATTTAACGTTATTTTCAGTCTTTATTGTACACATGCTTCAACAAACATTTTCTTAATCTGCACATGGTGATTTCTTTAGGACAGATTTCTGGGTGCAGAATTCCTAGATCAAAATATACAATCATTTCAAGGGCTTCTAGTGCCTCTCGATGCCTTTGCTAGCTGGGTTGTGCTCGGGAATGTGGGCACCCTTCTGTCAGCACGTTTTAAAATATATTTTAATTTTGGCATTTTGATACGCAAAAGCGGTTGTCATTTACAACTTCAGTTTGCTTTCCTTAAAGTGAACATTTTTCCTATGTGGTTAGTCACATATGGATGCTTTTCAAGCTTACACTTAGTCCTTTGGTTTTTGGTGGGTTTTGAGATCTGGAAACCTTTAATTAATTTATTAAAAAAATTTTTTTAATTCTTTTATAAAGGTATCAGTGATATATACTCTTATGAAGGGTTCACATGAAAAACATTGTGGTTAGTACATTCAACCATATTATCAAGTCCCCCCCCCATTGAATCACTGTCCATCAGTGTAGTAAGATGCCACGGAGTGACTACTTGTCTTCTCTGTGCTACACTGTCTTCCCCATGACCCCTTCACATCATGTGTACCAATCATAATACCCTCAATTCCCTTCTCCCTCCCTCCCCACCCCTCCCCTTTGGTGTGCTGTAGTCCCTTCTTGGAGTCTGTGAGTCTGCTGCTATTTTGTTCCTTCAGTTTTGCTTCCTTGTTATACTCCACAAATGAGGAAATCATTTGGTACTTGTCTTTCTCTGCCTGACTTAACTTAATTCACTGAGCATAATCTAGCTCCATCCATGTTGTTGCAAATGGTAGGATTTGTTTCTTTCTTATGGCTGAATAGTATTCCATTGTGTATATGTACCACATCTTCTTTATCCATTCATCTACTGATGGACACTTAGGTTGCTTCCATTTCTTGGCTATTGTAAATAGTGCTGCAATAAACATAGGGGTGCATAGGTCCTTTTGAATCTGAGAACTTGTTTTCTTTGGGTAAATTCCTAGGAGGGGAATTTCCAGGTCAAATGGTATTTCTCTTTTTACTTTTTTGAGGAACCTCCGTATTGCTTTCCACAATGGTTGAACTAGCTTACATTCCCACCAGCAGTGTAGGAGGGTTCCCCTTTCTCCACATCCTTGCCAGCATTTGTTGTTCTTAGTGTTTTGGTTGGTGGCTATCCTTACTGGTGTGAGGTGATAACTCATTGTGGTTTTAATTTGCATTTCCCTGATGATTAGCGATGTGGAGCATCTTTTCATGTGTCTGTTGGACATTTGAATGTCTTCTTTGGAGAACTTTCTCTTCATATCCTCTGCCGATTTTATAATCTGGTTATTTGCTTTTTGGGTGTAGAGGCGTGTAAGTTCTTTATATATTTTGGGTGTTAACCCCTTGTCAGATATGTCATTTACAAATATATTCTCCCATACTGTAGGATGCCTTTTTGTTCTGTTGATGGTATCCTTTGCCGTACAGAAAGTTTTTAGTTTGATATAGTCCCATGAGTTCATTTTTGCTTTTGTTTCCCTTGCTCGAGGAGATGCTTCAGGAAGAAGTCGCTCATGCTTATAATATTCAGGAGATTTTTGCCTATGTTGTCTCCTAAGAGTTTTATGGTTTCATGACTTACATTCAGGTCCTTGATCCATTTCAAATTTACTTTGTGTATGGGGTTAAACAATAATCCAGTTTCATTTTCTTGCATGTAACTGTCCAATTTTGCCAACACCAGCTGTTGAAGAGGCTGTCATTTCCCCATTGTATGTCCATGGCTCCTTTATCATATATTAATTGACCATATGTGGTTGGGTTTATATCAGGGCTCTCTAGTGTGTTCTTGTGCCAGTACCAAATTGTCTTGAGTACTGTGGCTTTGTAGTAAAGCTTGAAGTAGGGGAGCATAATCCCCCCAGCTTTATTCTTCCTTCTCAGGATTGCTTTGGCTATTCGGGGTCTTTTGTGGTTCCATATGAATTTTAGAATGATTTTCTCTAGTTCGTTGAAAGATGCTGTTGGTATTTTGATACGAATTGCATTGAATCTGTAGATTGCTTTAGGCAGGATGGCCATTTTGACAATATTAATTCTTCCTATCCATGAGCACGGGATGTGTTTCCATTTATTGGTATCTTCTTTAATTTCTCTAATGAGTGTCTTGTAGTTTTCAGAGTATATATAGGTCTTTCACTTCCTTGGTTAGGTTTACTCCTAGGTATTTTATTCTTTTTGATGCAACTTTGATGGAATTGTTTTCCTGATTTCTCTCTCTGCTAGGTCATTGTTAGTGTATAGGAATGCCACAGATTTCTGCGTATTAATTTTGTATCCTGCAACTTTGCTGAATTCAGATATTAGATCTAGTAGTTTTGGAGTAGATTCTTTAGGGTTTTTTTATGTACAGTATCATGTCATCTGCAAACAGGGACAGTTTAACTTCTTTCCTGCCAATCTGGATGCCTTTTATTCCTTTGTGTTGTCTGATTGCCGTGGCTAAGACCTCCAGGACTGTGTTGAATAGAAGTGGGGAGAGTGGGCATCCTCGTCTTGTTCCCAATCTTAAAGGAAAAGCTTTCAGCTTCTCACTGTTAAGTATAATGTTGGCTGTGGGTTTGTCATATATAGCCTTTATTATGTTGAGGTACTTGCCCTCTATGCCCATTTTGTTGAGAGTTTTTATCATGAATGGATGTTGAATTTTGTCAGATGCTTTTTCAGCATCTATGGAGATGATCATGTCGTTTTTGTCCTTCTTTTTGCTGATGTAGTGGATGATGTTGATGGATTTTTGAATGTTGTACCATCCTTGCATCCCTGGAATAAATCCGACTTAATCATGATGGATGATCTTTTTGATGTATTTTTGAATTTGGTTTGCTAATATTTTTTTTAGTATTTTTGCATCTATGTTCATCAGGGATATTGGTCTGTAATTTTTTTTGTGTGTGGTGTCTTTACCTGGTTTTGGTATTAGAGTGATGCTGGCATAGAATGAGTTTAGAAGTATTTCCTCTTCTACTACTCTTTGGAAAACTTTAAGGAGGATGGGTATTAGGTCTTCACTAAATGTTTGATAACATTCAGTGGTGAAGCCATCTGGTCCAGGCGTTTTGTTCTTAGGTAGGTTTTTGATTACCAGTTCAATTTCGTTGCTGGTAATTGGTATGTTCAGATTTTCTGTTTCTTTCTGGGTCAGCCTTGGAAGGTTGTATTTTTCTAGAAAGTTGTCCATTTCTTCTAGGTTATTCAGTTTGTTAGCATATAATTTTTCATAGTATTCTCTAATAATTCTTTATATTTCTGTGGTGTCTGTAGTGATTTTTCCTTTCTCATTTCTGATTCTGTTTATGTGTGTAGACTTTCTTTTTTTCTTGATAATTCTGGCTAGGGGTTTATCTATTTTGTTTATTTCTCGAGGAACCAGCTCCTGCTTTCATTGATTCTTTCTATTGTTTCATTCTTTTCGATTTTATTTATTTCTGCTCTAATCCTTATTATGTCTCCCCTTCTACTGACTTTGGGCCTCATTTTTTCTTCTTTTTCTAGTTTCATTAATTGTGAGTTTAGACTGTTCATTCATTTGGGATTGTTCTTCTTTCCTGAGGTAAGCCTGTACTTCCCTCTTAGCACGGCCTTCACTGCATCCCACAGATTTTGCACTGTTGAGTTATTGTTGTCATTTGTCTCCATATATTGCTTGATCTCTGTTTTTATTTGGTTATTGATCCATTGATTATTTAAGAGCATGTTGTTAAGCTTCCATGTGTTTGTGGGCTTTTTTATTTTCTTTGCATAATTTATTTCTAGTTTCATACCTTTGTGATCTGAGAAACTGATTGGTACAATTTCAATGTTTTTGAATATACTGAGGCTCTTTTTGTGGCCTAGTTTATGATATATTCTTGAAAATTTTCATGTGCACTTGAGGTGAATGTGTATCCTGCTGCTTTTGGGTGGAGTGTTCTATTGATGTCTGTTAGGTTCATCTGTTCTAATGTGTTGTTCAGTGCCTCTGTGTCTTGATTTCTTTTCTGTCTGGTTGATCTGTCCTTTGAAGTGAGTGGTGTGTTGAAGTCTCCTAAAATGAATACATTGCATTCTATTTCCCCCTTTAATTTTGTAAGTATTTGTTTCACATATGTCGGCGCTCCTATATTGGGTGCACAGATATTTATAATGGTTATATCCTCTTGTTGGGCTGACCGCTTTATCAGTATGTAATGTCCTTCTTTGTCTCTTGTTACTTTTTTTGTTTTGAAGTCTTATTTTATCTGATACAACTACTGCAACTCCTGCTTTATTCTCCCTATTAGTTGCATGAAATATCATATTCCGTCCCTTCACTTTTAGTCTGTGTATCTCTTTGGGTTTGAAGTAAGTCTCTTTTAGGCAGCATATAGACGGGTCTTGGTTTTTTATACATTCAGTGACTCTTTGTCTTTTTTTTATGTAATTTATTTTATTATCATTAATCTACAATTACATGTACAATATTATGGTTATTGAACTACCCCTTCATCAGGTCCCCCCCACCAACCCCATTACAGTCACTGTCCATCAGCGTAGTGAGGTGCTATAGAATCACTACTTGTCTTCTCTGAGTTGTACAGCCCTCCCCGTGCCCCCCAACATTACATCTGCTAATCGTAATGCCCCTTTTTCCCTCATATCCCTCCTTTCCCACCCATTTTCCCCAGTCCCTTCCCGTTCTTGGGTTCTGTGAGTCGGCTGCTGTTTTGTTCCTTCAGTATTTTTTCTTTGTTCTTATACTCCACATATGAGTGAAATCATTTGATACTTGTCTTTTTCGGCTTGGCTTATTTCACTGAGCATAATACCCTCTAGCTCCATCCATGTTGTTGCAAATGGTAGGATTTGTTTTCTTCTTATGGCTGAATAATATTCCATTGTGTATATGTACCACATCTTCTTTATCCATTCATCTACTGATGGACACTTAGGTTGCTTCCATTTCTTGGCTATTGTAAATAGTGCTGCGATAAACATAGGGGTGCATCTGTCTTTTTCAAACTGGGCTGCTGCATTCTTAGGGTAAATTCCTAGGAGTGGAATTCCTGGGTCAAATGGTATTTCTATTTTGAGTTTTTTGAGGAACCTCCATACTGCTTTCCACAATGGTTGAACTAATTTGCAGTCCCACCAGCAGTGTAGGAGGGTTCCCTTTTCTCCACATCCTCGCCAACATTTGTTGTTGTTTGTGTTTTGGATGTTGGCCATCCTCACTGGTGTGAGGTGATATCTCATTGTGGTTTTAATCTGCATTTCTCTGATGACTAGCGATGTGGAGCATCTTTTCATGTGCCTGTTGGCCATCTGAATTTCTTCTTTAGAGAAATGTCTATTCTTGTCCTCTGCCCATTTATTAATTGGATTATTTGCTTGTTGTTTGTTAAGGTGCATGAGTTGAGTTCTTTGTATATTTTGGATGTCAACCCTTTATCAGATACGTTATTTATGAATATATTCTCCCATACTGTAGGATGTCTTTTTGTTCTACTGATGGTGTCCTTTGCTGTACAGAAGCTTTTCAGCTTGATATAGTCCCACTTGTTCATTTTTGCTTTTGTTTCCCTTGCCCAGGGAGATATGTTCATGAAGACGTTGCTCATGTTTATGTCCAAGAGATTTTTGCCTGTGTTTTTTTTTAAGAGTTTTATGGTTTCATGACTTACATTCAGGTCTTTGATCCACCTTGAGTTTACCTTTGTGTATGGGGCTAGACAGTAGTCCAGTTTCATTCTCTTACATGCAGCTGTCCAGTTTTTCCAACACCAGCTGCTGAAGAGGCTGTCATCTCCCCATTGTATATCCAAGGCTCCTTTTATCAAATATTAATTGACTGTATATGTTTGGGTTAATGTTTGGATTTTCTATTCTGTTCCACTGGTCTGTGGGTCTGTTTTTGTGCCAATACCAAATTGTCTTGATTACTGTGGCTTTGTAGTAGAGCTTGAAGTCAGGGAGCGTAATTCCCCCTGTTTTATTCCTCCTTCTCAGGATTGCTTTGGCTATTTTGGGGGTCTTTTGTGGTTCCATATAAATTTTAGAATTATTTGCTCCAGTTCATTGACGAAAGCTGTTGGTAGTTTGATAGGGATTGCATTGAATCTGTAGATTGCTTTAGGTAGTATAGCCATTTTGACAATATTTATTCTTCCTAGCCAAGAGCATGGGATGCATTTCCATTTGTTAGTGTCCTCTTTAATTTCTCTTAGGAGTGTCTTGTAGTTTTCTGAGTACAGGTCTTTCACTTCCTTCGTTAGGTTTATTCCTAGGTATTTTATTCTTTTTGATGCAATTGTGAATGGAATTGTTTTTCTGATTTCTTTCTGTTAGTTCATCGTTAGTGTATAGGAAAGCAACAGATTTCTGTGTGTTAATTTTGTATCCTGCAACTTTGCTGAATTCAGATATTAGTTTTAGTAGTTTTGGAGTGGATTCTTTAGGGTTTTTTATGTACAGTATCATGTCATCCGCAAATAGTGACAATTTGACTTCTTCTTTACCAATCTCGATGCCTTGTATATCTTTGTTTTGTCTGATTGCCGTGGCTAGAACCTCCAGTACTATGTTGAATAACAGTGGAGAGAGTGGGCATCCCTGTCTTGCTCCCGATCTTAGATGAAAAGCTTTCAGCATCGCGCTGTTAAGTATGATGTTAGCTGTGGGTTTGTCATATATAGCCTTTATGATGTTGAGGTACTTGCCCTCTATACCCATTTTGTTGAGAGTTTTAATCAGGAATGATTGCTGAATTTTGTCAAATGCTTTTTCAGCATCTATGGAGATGATCATGTGGTTTTTGTTCTTCTTTTTGTTGATGTGGTGGATGCTGTTGATGGATTTTCAAATGTTGTACCATCCTTGCATCCCTGGGATGAATCCCACTTGATCATGGTGTATGATCCTCTTGATGTATTTTTGAATTCGATTTGCTAATATTTTGTTGAGTATTTTGCATCTACGTTCATCAGGGATATTGGTCTGTAATTTTCTTTTTTGGTGAGGTCTTTGCCCGGTTTTGGTATTAGAGTGATGCGGGCTTCATAGAATGAGTTTGGAAGTATTCCCTCCTCTTCTATTTTTTGGAAAACTTTAAGGAGAATCGGTGTTATTTCTTCTCTATATGTCTGGTAGAATTCAGACGTGAATCCATCTGGTCCGGGGGTTTTGTTCTTGGGTAGTTTTTTGATTACTGATTCAATTTCATTGTTAGTGATTGGCCTGTTTAGTTTTTCTGTTTCCTGCTTGGTCAGTCTTGGAAGGTTGTATTTTTCTAAGAAGTCGTCCATTTCTTCTATGTTTTCCAGCTTGTTAGCATATAGATTCTCATAATATTCTCTTATGATTCTTTGTATTTCTGTGGGGTCAGTCGTGATTTTTCCTTTCTCGTTTCTGATTGTGTTTATGTGTGTAGATTCTCTTTTTGTCTTAATGAGTCTGGCTAGGGGTTTATCTATTTTGTTTATTTTTTCAAAGAACCAGCTCTTGGTTTCATTGATTTTTTTCTATTGTTTTACTCTTCTCAATTTTATTTATTTCTTCTCTAATCTTCATTATGTCCCTCCTTCTGGTGACTTTGGCCCTCATTTGTTCTTCTTTTTCCAATTTCAGTAATTGTGTCTTTAGACTGCTCATTTGGGAATGTTCTTCCTTCTTTAAATAGGCCTGGATTGCAATATACTTTCCTCTTAGAACTGCCTTTGCTGCGTCCCACAGAAGTTGTGGCTTTGTGTTGTTGTTGTCATTAGTCTCCATATATTCTTTGATTTCTGTTTTGATTTGGTCGTTAACCCATTGATTAATTAGGAGAGTGTTGTTAAGTCTCCGTGTATTTGTGAGCCTTTTTGATTTCTTTCTAAAATTTATTTCTAGTTTTATACCTTGGTGATCTGAGAAGTTGGTTGGTAGGATTTCAGTATTTTTGAAATTACTGAGGTTCTTTTTGTGGCCTAGTATGCGGTCTATTCTGGAAAATGTTCCATGTGCACTTGAGAAGAATGTGTATCCTGTTGCTTTTGGATGCAGAGTTCTGTAGATGTCTGTTAGGTCCATCTGTTCTAGTGTGTTGTTCAGTGCCTCTGTGTCTTTACTTATTTTCTGTCTGGTTGATCTGTCCCTTGGAGTGAGTGGTGTGTTGAAGTCACCTAAGATGAATGCATTGCTGTCTATTTCCTCCTTTAATTCTGTTAGTATTTGTTTCACATATGCTGGCGCTCCTGTGTTGGGTGTATATAT
>JAVSCE010014423.1:0-35936 GCA_032199065.1 Smutsia gigantea | reverse complement strand
GGCCAAAAACACAAGGGGTCATCCTTTCCTCTGGTTTGCAAACCAGACATCTTGATCCATACACTACTTTCAAAAGATATCTGGAATCTAACCCTGGGTGGGTATCATCTCTACAGCAACCATTCTGGTCTTTTCAGAGATACTGGAAGACTGATCCCCTTTTCCCCATCCTGACCTACAATCTGTTTTCAACACAGAAACCGAAGTGAGCACATTAAAACCGACATGAGAGGAAAGAGATCAATGAGTTCTCTAGGGAAGGGGGTGGAGACAGAGAACTCTAAAGCTATCCCAGGAAGTTTGAGTGATGAAAATGTTTTCTTATCTTAATTGTCATGGTGGTGGTTTCATAGGAAAGTACAACTGTCAAAAATGCATAGAATTGTACACTTTCAACAGCTGCAGTTCATTTTACCTCAAAATTTATTTAAAAACTCACACCATAGCATGGCTACTCAAACTCCTCTACGGCTTCCCATCACACTCAGCATAAAAGCCAAGGTCTTAAGTCCAACAAGCTTTGCCTTATTACCTCTCTGACTTCCTCACTGGTTTTCAAGCATACCTGCCACATTCCCACTTCAGGATTTTGTTCTTGGTTTTCTCTCTGACTAGGATGCTCATCCCCCAAAGAACGGAATGCTCATACCCACACTTTCTTTAAGTTCTTGTAATTTTACTAATATATCTTGTTACCACATCTCACCCACTAGATTGCAGGAATGGTTTATTGCTTTGTTTTAACCTCTTTTGTTCGCTGCTGTATCATTAGTATCTGGCATACAGTAGGTGCTTAACATTTACGGAATGAACAAATAAGCCCTAATGCCACACTGAGTCTGGTGAAGCATGAGACCCAGCAAATACTAAACCTGTTATCAAACTTCAAAGGAGGACTTCACTGCTGAGCAAACCCCTGACTTTGCTCAATCAACAAAATTCCCACTGCAAGCATTTTAACTTTGTCTCCTAACCCTGATTTTCCTTCAACCATCCCTTTCATTCTTATTTAGAAACTGTATTTCCAACATTCTTTAAAAAAACAAGTATGAGACACCTTTTCTCAAACCCAAACTCACAGTTACCATGTGTTTCAACCTCAGAAAAGGTTCCCTTTGGGTCTAATCCTCTACCTTGTCTTTATTTTGGGAATCAAAATTAGAGGAGTTTTGAATTGGATGTATAATGCATAGATGAAAAAGTGAAAATAAAAGAAAACCTCATTATTATAGGACATGGGGAAACAGAGATTCAAACTAGAAGAAAGATACTGATATCAGTATTGATCTTTAGTAATTAAATTCTCATGTATCCTGATAGAAAATTTTTTTAAAACCTGAATTTAGTATATTTTACATTTCAACAGCCAAAATTAAACAATCTCTTTTTCCAGGGATTCTAATCACCAAGAGTCTGAGTCTAAAATTTACCTCTGCTAATTTACCTAATATCAAACTGCACCAATTTAAAGGTGACTGGATAAAAAAATGGCAAGGAGCATGGGAAAAAAGAACAACTCTACTGACTCCTAGGTTAACCAAAATTAAACTATTTACTGCTTTCTCAAATTTGATACTTTCCTTTATGTTTAACAACACAGTCATTCAACAAATATACTAGGTTCCTACTGCGCTCCAGGCACAATTCTACACACTTGGGATACATCAGCAGAACAAAACATAAAAATCCCCTCGTTTGTAAAACTTTAATTCGATGACCACTATCTTATTTTCTGTGTCACACAAACTTTAGATGTAGATTTTGGGGATGAGGGAGAATGTGAGCTAAAATGAGTCTAATTTTACAAATGAGTGTAATTTTACAAATGAGGAAACCAAAGGTCAGGAAAGACACCCTAGTTTACTTAAAAGATCAGAGCATAATCTTCTAATGCCTAATAGCACACATGCCATTCCAATATTCCCAAATTGCTCAAATTAAAGGCTAGAATATTCAATTTAATCATAAAAGTGTCAAATTGTGGAAAATACTTGCTTTATAATCAATAATACAAGTTATTTTTAAAATAATGATAAAGCAAAAGTTTTTGTTAAAAAGTACTTTCTTAGATTTTTGAATTCAGAAATGCAATTATGAATGTTAAAATACACATTCTTGCAAACCTACACAGATAATCTGAGAAAAAAAAATCAAATACTTACAGTACTATGAAAAACAACACTGTGTCCCTTCCCTAAACTTTCTATATGAGCTGAGAGGTTAAAGCATATGGCTCGATGTCTTATCGCATCCAGTGTTTGTGCATCGAAGAAATCATGTGGTCGTGCTAAAAGTCAATACAAAAAAGGTAAAGAATATTTAGAAAAATTTAGCAGTCTGCCAAACAGCCAAGTCTATTTTACACAAAAATATATAATAATACTAAAATAATTCACACTTTTATATTTTTATTCCAGCATCTTTCCTGATCACCTGTCCTGCATTTTCAATAATCTGATGAGCATCTCTCCATCTGTGCACCACACTGAGATTTCATTTACCACAGCCAAACATATAAAATACATTTTGTGAACATTCTATATTAACATGTTATCAAAATTGTTTCCAAATCTGACTAAGTGATATTATTTTATGTTTTTTGACAAGTATTTTCTTGATTATGAGTAACTCTTCTAAATAATGATCTAAGAAAATTATAAATACATTTTTGGATGCCAATGAGTCCACCAAAATTCCTTCTCTCAACCCCACCAATATCAGCTGTATGACGTTGGGGCAAACTGCTTGAACTACCTTAGCCTGTTTTCTTATTTGTGAAATGGAGACATAACAGCTATAGATTTTGATGAAGCAGTAAAACAAATGCATATGAAAAATGCCTAATTAGCCCATAAAGCAGTGTATATTAATTAGCTTATAACACTTTCTTCAAATAATAAACTCACAAACCTAGGGTCAGCAATTTTGTAATGCGATGGCAACAAAGTTATCCAAAGTCAAAGATTTAAGAACATTTTTAAAATTTCAATTTTCATCCCACATACAAACAATGCTCAAAATAAGAAAAATGAGTATTATTTTACAACTCTGAAGATTACTAATACATGTAATTTCTCAAGATTATCTGTAATTAAATATTAAATTTTACTGGCAATAATCAAAGAAATGGCTTGACTTCAAGTACAGCATATTGGGAATTCATGTATGGCAGTTTACCACACTATTCTCATTTACTAGTATATGGAGTCAATTTACCACCACTGCTCCTGGAGTTTTCAGAACATCTACACAATCTCCCAGCACTTCTTATAGGGGGATGATTTCACACACCTAGAGAGCTTTTTTCTCACTGGATTTTCCTCAAAAAGAAATAAGCAAAACATCACCTACTAATAAGCTAGAAAAACCCAAAAGACTAGGAATGCAGTAACAATGGAAAATCAGTAAGAAAAAAATACTTGAATTTATGGGAGAAACAGTCATGATTGTTACCTAATGCTAAGAAACAAATCCCCTTCCTACTAGATCTATAGCTACTGGAAAAAAGTCACTTTCTCTATGTTATCCAAATATGCTTTTGCTGAGAAGGATAAGCACTTAGAAAAGACAGTAGTAACAGCCTTCTAAATCATTCAAATCTATTACTCCTCATTTAAGATTCAAACATAGAAGTCCCCTGAATTAAAATTCACAATAAAAGGTACACTCAAACTTCAGATTCTCTCCATTCAGACTTTAACGATGTTATTATGTCCACTACTCAAGTACAGTATCCAGAATACTAAACTAGAACAGTAGTCTCCAAAGCAGGTGTGTGTCATGATCCATTAGAGTAAGGGAAGAAAACACTATCACTTTGGTTCATTTTTTCATCTCAAAGCTTTTCAATATTCCTTCTTGATAACTGTTTTATGATGTACATTAGCAGTATTACCTGAATGGACAGTATAAACAAACACGGTAGGAGTGGGAGCCCAAGCATTTTTTAGAACTGATGAGCTAAATAATCAAAGATCTTTGGAGACCATAAAAATAGACTCTGTTGTACTATTCTTACCACTTTACTTGGACATAAAAAAAAAACCTTTAAAAATAAATTTTAAGAATTTTATCTAACAAAAATTAATTATGCTGCAGTTCTACTTATAATGTACTTCTCACCTAGTTAAAGTGCATTTATTTTTGAGGAAGGAATGGATACAGAACAGCAGCAGCTCTGCCAACTCCAATTACAGCACTGTCTTACCAGTGGCTGCCCACATAGAAAGGCCTTGAGTCTTTTAAAATTCATAAAGTAGTATGTTCAGGGTTATACTCATTTTCCCCAATAAAACCAGAAACAGAAGGTTTATTTCACACATCATTTCTCTCCCCCCGCTCTCACTACAGGGCCCATTTTACAGGCTAATACTGGAAAAGCACAATTCTCCAAAGTAACCATATGCCTAAGAGGGCCCCGGTCTTCCATTGCTAAGCAAGGACCAGGTACTTAATGGCACCTTTCTCTTCAAAAGAACAGACTAGCAAACCATACAGGTATTACACCAAGCAAATAATGTGGAAAAGTCAGTAAGTTTAAGCAATTACTGTATACACACAGAGATGAATAATGACGTTATTAGTTAACTACCTAGTAGAAAAGTTATTCTCAATTTTGAGTACCATGATAAAACTTAGCAATTTTGTGATGGCACACTCCTCAAATCAACACTCCAGTAAAATAATCAGGATATTATTTGTTTTTATAAATAGTGTCAAAAGGAAAATGGATCCATAACCTAAAGTAAATAGCCAACTGTGAAAAATAAACATTTTATTTCAACAATAAGAAACTTAAGAGTTTAGGTAGTTTATTTTTCACTTGTTCACTTGTCCACTGTAGCTCTGTGGTAACAAAATAATTTCATGTTTTAGAGACAAGCTTTATATTCTTGGATTAGTGTCTGAAGTCTCTTCTACATTCTAATCAAATCCCAAGAGAAAGGGGAATGTGTAATCTGGTTTTTTTCTTTCTAGTTTACCTTGCAGCAGACTCGCTTTCAATGACAGCTTCAGTCAATCATGTATCTTCACACAGGATATATTTCATTAGCCAGGTGACACTAAGAACCAGGCACAGTGCTAGCCTCCGGGAATTTCAAAATTAATTCCTGCTTTCAACCTGTATAAGCCTTATCATCTAATTATGTTCTGTCCTAAATATCAAGGATCCATCTCATAATCTGGTAATTAAGCACTTAACCATCGTACGTATGTGTTAAAACAGACTGTTAAGTACTGAAACACAAAGAGTTTTGCTATTCACATACACCACTTTGGAGCTGATAAGTTACTTACCCTTTACTTCTTACCTTTATCACGTTCAAACTTTTTAAGATATTGTTAGAAACACCAACACGGCTATATTTTAAATTTTCTGAATTTGAAACAGAATCAAAGTAGCCCTCAAAGTCTAATTGTATACAAAGCCTATAGTCTAAAGCCACATATACTTACACTCCTTTAGCTACTACAAATAAAACATAGGTCTCTCTCTAGATTCTCACACTGACATACAAGAATCTATCTGTTACTACTGATAGCAAAACTAGACAAGCAGAGTTGAAGAATAATAAAAACTGAATTTACATGGAAGACCAGGATATAAACAGATGCCATCTAATACATACAGATTTTCAGTGAAAACTTACGTAATGAGCGTCGTCTTTTGTTCTTTAATTTCCTCCTTTTGTTCATTCCAGCTTTAGAAGGAGATTCTTCTTTGGCCTTTGGCTGGCTAGAAACCTTTGAGGAGTTCTGCTGACTGAAGTGTGTGGGAACATGGCGAGCTAGCCCTCCCTGAGAAGCAAAGCTGGCATTGCAGCCACCGACAACACACTAAATGAGAATAAAAGAGGATGTCAGGTATGCTTGTAGAGCACAAGCTTAATATAAATGACTGAATCTCTCATATTGTCAGATGTTAATCAGTAATGCTATATAATTAGTTCTAGAAAGGAACTACAAGGGGCCCTTTCATTTTATAAGTTGCCCAAAATAATACCCATCAGGCAGTGGCAGAGCTGGGGAAAAAACTCAAGTTTCATGATTCCCCAGTTTTCTACTTTTCCCATTACATATAAGACAAAAAATAACGGGATCTTCTTACCAGAAAAATCTGGTTTTGAATTAATCACTTTTATGAGGAGCAGTCAGTCGCTTTTTCATCGAAGAATCAGATGTCCTGACAGTACTTGTTGGACTCCTGGATTATTAAGACTATTTTACCCTACAACATATGCTACTTTAAAACCTTCAGCAACCTCCCTACTGCTTTATATTGTTGTAACAGGAAAGAAACACAGTAATAACTGAATTTTAAGCTACTGGTGCTAGGCTCTCAGAGAAGATACACTCAAGGCGAGTCATTAATTTCATTAAACACTCCCTTTTTATCCTCTGCCTTTCCAAGATTGATAAAACAAAAGGTTAAATAACTACCTAAGTCATCTGGCAGATCGATGTGGTACATTTGCACAATGAAATATTATTCAGCCATAAAAAAAAGAAATCCTGCCATTTACAACAACATGAATGGATCTGGAGGGCATTATGCTCAGTGAAATAAGCCAGGTGGAGAAAAACAAATACCAAATTATTTCACTTATTTGTGGAGTATAAAACAAAGCAAAACAGAAGGAACAAAATAGCAGTAGACTCACAGACACTGAGAAGGGACTGATGGTTACCAAAGGGAAGGAGTTGGAGATGGAGGGGGGCAGGAAAAGGAGATTAAGGTGCACAATAATTCACAATCACAATATACGATGGTCAGGAGGATGGTAGTACAAGACAGAGAATATATCTATAACATCTTACTACATTGATGGACAGTGATTGCACTGGAAGGGGTGAGGATTTGATAATATGGGTGAATGTTGAAATCACTATGTTGTGTATTTGAAACCATCATAAGATTGTATATCAATGATACTTTAATAAAAAAGAACAAAAAAAACACCATTTTCCAAAATGATCCATAAACACCAGAATCTACAGATGAATTTCTGATGGTTTTCCATTAGTAACTTAGCCAACTTACTTATTTTCTGAATTGACAACTAAACTTCAAGCATGCAAATCTGTCATTTTTCACACCAAGTACCTCCAACGCATTACTCCAAGGTAGTTCGACTTACACTAGTTTATAGAGACAGCACCACAGAAAATCTGCGTGTTCCCAGGCTCTTTCAATCCAGGCACCTCTCCCATTTTAAAATTATAAAAACACAATACAACCCTTTATTTGTAGACACAACGTTTATTCACAAAGTCTCTCTCAACTGGCCCAGGTGAAAAGAAGCTCATCCTCCTCTGAAGACAGCCTTACACTTTCACTGCATATCTAAATATTTATCCCAACTCATCCTTTCCATGTATTTTGAAGGCAGGAACATACTTTTTATAAATACACACACACACACACACACATCCAGAAGCATCTTGCAAATCACAGATATTTCTTAAAATATCAGCATAATTGAACTGCTTATGGATTCTGATAAAACCAATGCTGGCTGAAACATTTCACAGCAAGCTCCATTATATATTAATAATTATCCTACTTATTTTAATATACAAGAGAAATTTTGGGGGCTCTAATGGCACTCAGTATTACCAAAAAAATCTTTGCCCATTCTTGATGCATACTGTTTAAGAGGCAGAGGAATGATTCAGGTTTTAATTCAAATACCTATGTATTCCATGTCCAGTACTATGCAAGATATTAGGAATAAAAGGATGAATATGATACATTTCTCACTCTGAAGGATCTTACACATGGTCAGCAAGACATGCATACAAAGCAACAACTTCAAAGAACTACAGTCTAGGGTAAGACACAGAGTGCTATGAGAACCCTAAAAAGAAGCAGTTCGTCACATCTGGTGCTTTGAAATTAGTATTTCATTTAATTCCTACTCTTAAAACAACCCTATCAATAATGTGGCCCTTCAGCCTGCATCAAGAACATTCAGATACAGATTCTGACCACGAGAAATTTAGCATCTAATGGTTACTGAATTCTAAGACTTTCCAAACTTGCTACACAAATACTGAGTGCCAAGAAAGAACAATGCTTTTAAAGTCTCCACCTTCTATAGATTACCACATTAACAGAGAACAACTGCTACTTAACTGTAAGGCTTACTACTATAACTAAGAAACTGAATTTTTACTTTAATTTATATTAATTTTTATAAATTATTTGAAGTGAAATTCGCTTAACATACCATTTTAAAGTGTACAATTCAGTGGTATTTAGTGTATTCACAATGTTGTATAACCATTAGTTCCACATCCTTGCCAGTACTTATTATTTTCCATTTACTTTATTAAAACCATCCTAGTGTATATGTAGTGGTAACTCATTGTGGTTTTTATTTGTACTTCCTTAATAACTGTTTTAAGTTTTAATTTAAAGCCTGGTACTCAATTTCGCTACTGAAAAAATTTAAGCATGTTTGGAACAACTTCAGTATAGTGCATCTACTACAACTACATATTTTGTGAAATCTAAATACAGATCAAGTGGACAGCATCTGAATTGAGAGTACTTTGAAGAGAATTACTCCAATGGGTTAGTTTTGCACTCTCCAATACATATTAGGCACTGGACACAAAACTACTGAAATGTGACTAGTTCAAACTTAAAAGTGTTAAAGTATAACATATACACCAAATTGGGAATAATTAGTACCAATAAAAGAGCAAAACATTTCATTAATTTTGTACACTGGTAAGATGTTGATATAATAATACATGGTTCTAAATAAGCCAAAGATATTAAATTATTCTCATCTAATATTTTAATGTAGCATTAGAAAATTTTAAATGACATATTTGGTTCATACATATTTCTATTATACAGTAGTGTCACAGAATAAGCCATACAACAGTTTTTTTTCTTACTTTTCCATCTCAGAAGATATCATCTCTGTATTTCTTAATCCCTACTCTAAAAACAGCATCTTTTATGGCCCATTTGTCAGTTACTACAAGGAATACAATATAAATAAGACAGTCTTTGCCTTCGGGTTCCTAGTTTCATATTGGATAGTCAAACAAATTTGTTGAAAAACTCCAAACTTAAAATTTTACAACAGCTACCTGGCAATAATTAAGTCAGAGATAACAACAACAGTTCAGACCCAAGCCCTCAGGTTTAAATTCAGAGGGACTTTTTGATGACTCCACCAAGGATTATCCTTAATTACAAGGATCCTAGTAGGCTAGTAGACTCATTTCATCCTGGGATACTTCAATACTACAAATAGGCCCTGGGTGCATCTAGAACTAAGAGTAAGTATCACAGGTTTATTTTAATCAGCAATGATTCAATGCTCTGAAAATGAAATTAATAATGAGAATTTTAACAGAAAATTATTTTATCTTTGACTTTGATCACACTCATCAGTCAAGAAGCATGAATGAATCTAAGAAGGAAAACTTTAAGTACAATGAAAATTTAGAATGAGAGAAAGAGTACCTTTATTAAAAAGAAATATAATGGAATCACACACTTCACTTAAATGCAAATTCTTTTACCCTAAAAGAGAAAATAATTTTAATCATCATCTAATTAATATTCCACTCACAGAATATATACCAAGACAAGTTAGGAGACAAATCTGCTGTTGCCTCAAAAGGCCTTAGTACCTTCATTCCTCTTAACACGAGTGTTTTATGGGGCTGAGTGTGATTTTAAATGTTCAAATATTTGTGTTTTCATCCACACATACAATGATTCCTACACTCAAGCCACCACACATAGAGCTCTCATGAAAAAGCTACATGTCTCAACAATTAGAGAAAAATATGGTTGTTGGACAATGAGTGTTTTAAATGTTCTATCTCCCAAATCCACTGAAATACTCTACATATGTTGGCTACCAGCATCAAGTAGCTGTTCTAAAATCTGAAACATGGAATTATTGGCTTTCTTCAAACAGATTTGTTTTAATGAAGCAATACTACTAAGACTGTCTCTACTAGTATGACTTACTCCTATTTATAGTCCCAGAAGTCTATGAAAATCTACAAGGGGCTACTGAAACAGAACAGAAAACAGCAGTTTCATAGAAAATATGGTAGCATTGATTAGCAGTTGACCTAAAGGAAAACAACACTTCCAGGTAGAATTTTTGATTTCTTAGTTTTCACAAATGTACCACAGTAATGTGAGACGACATCTGGAGAAACAAAGTGGGTGAAGCTACAGGGTACTCTCTGTACTGTCTTTGTAACTTTTCTGTGAATCTGAAATTTTTCAAAATAAAAAGCCTTCAGAAATTCCAGGCAGAAAGCACAGCCTATACAAAACCACAAAGAACGTAAAATGTGACCCATTTGAGAACAAAAGCAGTACAGTATGACTAGACACAATTTCCTAGGAAGGTATATAGCAAGGGAACAAAAAAGGGGAGTAGAGAAGCAAGTATCAGTTATGAAGACATATTGTGCATCATGCTAAGAAGAGGGATTTTAATTTGAAGATGATAGAGTTACCACAGATTTCAAATAGTAGAGTGATTAACAGATCCATAAAAGATCAACAGGCAACAGAAGAATAGGATGAGAATAATCATTCAAAATAATACTGGGTCAGATTGATAGGATTTGTTAATGCACTTAAGGGGAATGAATATAGAAGTGAACAAAGGAATCCAGAATAATGCAGGGCTCTTAAAATCACAGTACACACACACAGTCTAGAGTAGAACTATGTTTGGAATAGAATGTCAAGATTTTGAACATGTTAAGTTCAGAATGTTCTATTGGGCATCCAATCCAAATATTCTATTCTAGAATCCAAGAAGGAATATTGTTAGAGCTAGAGATAAACATCTGGGAGTAATCAGAACGTAAGTGAAAGGACTAGATGAGATCACCTAGGGTGAGAACTTTTAAAAGAAGAGAGCATTCTCCAACATTTAGAAGTCAAGTAGACCAGAGGCCAGTAAAGCAGACTAGGACAGAGCAGCCAGTGAGTTTGGGAGTAGGGGTGGGAGATGAAGAACAGGCAGGTGTGGTACCAAGGAGAGCTAGAGAAGAAGTGCAAGTTAATAAAAACAAGATCCCAAACACAACATGCACACAGTAAATAAACACAACGTAGATCATTCTTCCTCTATGCTTTTTTTTCCTTTTCAAAGAACACCGGATAACCATAATTACTACAGAAATGTTTAGTATCAGCTATTATGATAAAGCTCATCTAGTGATATTTCTCTTAAAAGATCCCACATAAGAGAAATATCTTATAGGAACAAAGGTTCTTAGCCTGGGTGCACATCCAGATCACTTGACTTTTTTTAAATACAGCAATGACTGGCAACAAGCCACAGCAATAATAATTGGTCATGTGTGCAACTCAGACACCAGGATTTGGACACCCAGTGGCACAGTTCATTTAGTAAAGGAAGAACTACCTCTTGATTCTTACCAGCTTTCCAGATCCCTACCATTCTCTAACAGTAACCAAATGATTTTTCTTTTATTTTTTTCTTTTGGGGGGTGGGGGATGGAAATCATTTTCTGTTTTTAGTTTCATGATAATCACTGCAGCTACCATCCTTATTTATACTCAAAGTTTACCACCTTTGGTCCTTAGACGCCTCCTAAAAATTGGCTGCCAAGGCTAGAGAACATAAGAACTACAAATACACAGACACACACACACAAAAAGGCAAAGGAGAATTAAAGAAATACATCAGAACAGGGTGTTTAAAACTTCTGCATTATTACAGTGAATGTCGTTTGAAAAGCAAAAGATTCTCACCAAAAATGTGGGTGTGTGTATATTGTGATGGATGTGTTAATTAACTAGATGGAGGCAATGCTTTCACAATTGTATACATCTATCAAATCATCACAATGCACAGTTTAAATATCTTACAACTTTATCAAATCTACCTCAATAAAGCTGAAAAAAAAGTGTTAAGATTTTTTAAATTGTCAGTATCAACTACCATTATAAAACAGGTCATAAAGTAACTGAACAAGGAAATTATTTCATCACCCAGTATAATGAATGATGTAATGTAGTATCACTCACTATGTCCTCTAATGAATTACCAGTATCATAGGCCTGTAGGTAAGTCTGATTTGATAAAATTTCTTTTTCCTGTATCAGCAGTTTAGGCTACATTCTTAATTCCAGGACACCTAAAAAGATTGGCTATTTCATATACCAGGCTTAAAAGAAAGTCTGAGTTTTTCAAGCCCTACTCTATCATAATGAGAAATTATTCAAATATCTCAATCACATACAAAAGGATTTCACAAGGTTAGCTATAAGAGACTAATTACTTAAATTAACCAAAGACAACGAAATGACTCTACATACTATATTCAAAGGAAAAACAGAAATATTAGAGCACAGGAAAAAAATGTGTGGAAAGAAAGTAAAACTACTGAGCTTACCTGAAAACTACAATGACATAATTTCTAACATTTATAAATTTACCCAGATAAACCACTGCCATGTTGGTAATAAAGTGAGGAATAGGAAACCAAAATAATTACCAAAACATGATGTATGTAACCAATTTTTCTTTTTTTCAGTTAAGTAAATATTTCTAAGCATGGTGGGTTTGAAGCCACTTAGCTGTTATAAAGCTTAACACCAGATGACTAACAAGAAGCAAAACCACAATTAAAGGAAAAAAAAAGAGAAGCTTAAAAGAATCCCAGAATCCTAGTACTATAAATACATGTGATGCTTTCCAAACCTTTAATAATTAAAATATTTCACTGCATTTAACAAAATAGCATCAGCCAAATCCCTTTCCCACAAACCCTAAATGTACATAATAAAGTAGAGGTATACGTACATGACAAAGCGAACATGGGGGTAGGGAAATCTTACCTAGGAATAATCACTGAACTTTAACTATCAAAGATAAATATAAAAACCCTTGGCAAGGAAACCATATTTGCATTTAAGGAGTATGTTTGATTTTACAACACCAATATTTCATAATGAGCTGACATGATCAATTATTTTCATCTGATAATACCTTATTAAGACAAATCATTTAAACCTAAATTATGCATCAATGACTTTCTTTTTTTCCCCATATTAAGTCAATTACAACTCCTGATATTCCCTTGCCCCCAATCTCACTGACTTCCAGTTTCTAGCCTTTGTCATTAATACTCCAATAGTGACACTTATCATTCAAATCTTTAGACAGTTGCCCTAGAAGCCATTAAGCAGAAACACCTTAAATTCAATATATAAAAGTCTGTATTAGATGAGCATCAAATGATAGTCATGGATTATAAACCAAGGAATAAAATAAATACACATGTAGCCCATTCTGTAGATAGATGATTTGAGCAATAGAAAAAAAAACAAAGTTCTGTAACTAAAATACTAATAAATCTGAATGGGAAGACAGAAAAAATGCTCATTTGTACCCCTCATAGCAACACTTGATTCAGACAAAACTCACCAATGGATACTAAAACTACTCCTAATGGGGAACATATTCCAAGACACAATATTGAAATCAGGCCAATTAATAACCCTACAATGGTCTCTTAACTGTTCAAGCAAAAGTTAAGAGTAGCATGTTTCTCACTTTAAAAATCAAAAGCTAGAAATGATTCAGCTTAAAGTGGAAGGCATGTCAAAAAGCAGAAAACAGGCCTCTCACATCAGAAACAAAGGAGGAGTAGTAGCACAACACATAACACAGAAATACAAAGATTTATTAGAGAATACTATGAAAAACCACATACCAATAAATTGGATAACCCAAAGAAATGGACAACTTCCTAGACAAATACAACCTTCCAAGATTGACCCAGGAAGAAACAGAAAATCTGAAAATCTGAACAGACCAATTACCAGCAATGAAATTGAACTGGTAATCAAAACACTCCCAACAAACAAAAATCCCAGGCCCAGATGGCTTCACAGCTAAATTCTGCCAAACATTTAAAGAAGAAATAACACCCATCCTTCTAAAAGTATTCCAAAAAGTAGAAGAGGAGGGAATACTTCCAACCTCATTCTAGGACAGCAGCACTCTAGTAACAAAACCAGACAAAGACACCACAAAAATAAAATAAAATTACAGACCAATATCCCTGATGAACACAGATGCAAAAATCCTCAGCAAAATATCAGCAAACCAAATTCAGAAGTATATCAAAAGGATCATCCATCACAACCAAGGGGGATTTATTCAAAGGATGAAAGGATGGTATAATATTCATAAATCAGTATCAACAAAGAAGGATAAAAATCACATGATCATCTTAATAGATGCTGAAAAAAGCATGTAACAAAATTCAACATCTATTCATGATAAAAACTCTCAACAAAATGGGCATAGAGGGTACATACCTCAACATAATAAAGGCCACATGTGACAAGAGCACAGCTAACATCATACTTAATGGTGAAAAGCTAAAAGGTTTTCCTCTAAGATCAGGAACAAGACAAGGATGCCCACTCTCACCACGTTCATTCAACACAGTATTGGAGGTCCTAGCCAGAACAATGACACCACAAAGTGATAAAAGGCATCCAAATTGGTAAGGAAGAAGTTAAATTGTCACTACCTATAATGACATGGTATTATACATAGAAAACCCTAAAGACTCCATGAAAAAACTATTAGAACTAACAACTAGATTCAGTAAAGCTGCAGGATACAAAATCAATATGCAGAAATCTGTCACATTCCTATATACTAAAAATGAAGTACAAAAAAGAGAAATCAGGAAAACTCCATTTACAATGGCATCAAAAAGAATAAAATACCTCAGAATAAACCTAACCAAAAGGTCAAAGACCTTTACTATGAAAACTATATAAGACACTCATGAAACAAATTAAAGAAGAAATAAGTGGAAATCTATCCCTTGATCGTGGATAGGAATAATAATATTCTCAAAATGTCCATCCTGCCTAAAGCAATTTACAGATTCAATGCAATCCCTATCAAAATACCAACAGCATTTCTCAATGAACTAGAACAAATAGTTCTAAAATTCATATGGAACCACAAAAAACCACGAATGGCCAAAGCAATCCTGAGAAAGAATAACAAAGCCAGGTGGATGACGCCCCTGACTTCAAACCCTACTACAAAGCTACAGTAATCAAATCAATATGGTACTGGCACAAGAACAGACCCATAGATCAATGGAACAGATTAGAGAGCCCAGATATAAACCCACGCATACCTGGAGTCAACTAATATATGATAAAGGAACCATTGATATACAATGGGGAAAAGACAGCCTCTTCAATAGCTGGTGTTGGGAAAACAGGACAGCTACATTTAAGAGATTGAAACTGGATTACTGCCTCCCTCCATACACAAAAGTAAATTTGAAATGGATCAAAGACCTGCATTTAAGACATGAAACCATAGAACTCTTACCAGAAAAAGTAGGCAAAAATCTCTTTAACATAAATATGAGCAACTTTTTCCTGCACACATCTCCTTGGGCAAGGGAAACAAAATAAAAAATGAGTAAGTGGGAGTCCATCAAACTAAAAAGCTTCTTTACAGCAAAGGACACCATCATCAGAACAAAAAGGCATCCTAGAATATGGGAGAATATATTTGTAAACAATTTATCCAGAAACAGGTTAACATCCAAAATATATAAAGAGTTCATATGCCTCAACCCCAAAGAAACAAATAACCCGACTAAAAAATGGGTGGAGGACCTGAGCAGACATTTCTCCAAAGAAGAAATACAGATAGCCAACCGGCACATGAAAAGATGTTCTATATCCCTAATCATCAGGGAAATGTAAAGCAAAATCATAATAAGATACCAACTCACACCAGTCAAAATGGCCACTATCCAAAGAAGACAAGAAATGTGTTGACAAGGATACGTAGAAAAGGGACCCCTCCTACAACTGTTGGAGAGAATGTAAATTGTTGCAGCCACTGTGGAAAGCAGTATGAAGATTCTTCAAAAATTTTAAAATAGAAATACCATTCTACCCAGCAATTCCACTCCTGGAAATTTACTTGAAGAAAACAAAATTCCAGATCCAAAAAGATATATGCACCCTATGTTTACTGCTGCATTATTTAAGATAGGCAAGATACGGAAGCAACTTAAGTGTCCATCAACAGATGAATGGATAAAGATGTGGTACATATACACAATGGAAAATTATTCAGCCACAAAAAGAAAAATCCTGCCATTGCAACAACACGATGGATCTAGAGGGTATTATGCTCAGTGAAATAAGCCAGGTGGAGAAAGATAAATATCCCATGATTTCACTTACTTGTGGAATATAAAAACAAAGCAAAACAGAAGGACCAAAACAGCACTAGACTCACAGACAATAAGAAAGGACTGGTGGTTACCATGGAGGGAGGGGTGGGATGGTGGGGTAAGTGGGAAGGGAGGGTAAGGGGGGTTAATGGAACACAAAAATTCTCAATCATAATGTAGGTTGGTCATGGGGACAGTGTTACAGCATGGAGAATGCAGCCAATGATTCTGTAACATCTTCCTATGTTGACAAAAATAGTAACTGCACTAGTGGGGATAAGGATTTAATAATATGGGTAACTGTTGAAGCACTGTGCTGTATACCTGAAATGAAAACAAGACTGTGCATCAATAAAAAAAAGAAAAAAATCTGTGGTGGGTGTGGTAGTGCAGGGAGGTGGGAAAGGGAGTAAATGAAATTAATCTGGCCACAACTGTTGAAGCCAGGTGATATAAAGGTAGTAATTATATTTCTGATTTTACATGTTTTGAATTTTCTGTAATAAAATATTTTAAACAAACAAAGGAGACAGGAAAAATATATGGCGGTGTAGGAAGACAAGGCAAAAACCTCCTCACAAAGTCCCATAGAACATGAAAACACAATAAATACAACTAGGCCTAAAGTCAACCTGAAGACTACAGAACTGACCACCTACATCTGGGGAAGAAGAAAAGCCCCTACAGAAAAGGGTAAAATGACAAAGCCATGACCCAGTGGGATTCAAGCCCTCCCCCCACCCTGGCTCATAGGTGGTGAGGAAGAGGAATGGAACAAGGGAGGGAGTAGAAACCCAGGACCTGGAACACCTGGCCCTGGAGATCTGGTCCAGGAACACAAGTCCACATTGCACGGTGCCCTGGTGATTGGTGGGACTGGACAATAGAGATGGGTGGAACAGTCGGGGAGGCTGATCCCAGCCACCTGTGGAGAACAGGCACGCTCTATCAGCCCCTCTAAGAAAGAAAGCAGAGAGGGAAGTTTGAAAGACTTTCCAGCAGTGAGGGGGCACCAGAAGGGCAAGGATTGCACAGGGCTCTCTGTTTAGGAAAAAGGTCAGGTGAACAATACCTCCCAAGCCTGCCCTTAGCCCAAAAGGTTGGGAGCCCTCAGGAGCTTCATACACCCCATTCCCTTCTCTGGCAACACGGCCTAGAGTCTCCTCATGGTGATATGCAGCCTGTCCAGCACTGAAATCAAACTTCACACCCATGTAAGAAGGGGGAGAACTCCCAGCCTGCTCAACCCTATTTTGGGCCAGCTGGGAGCTGGGTGCAAGAACCAGACACGGGAGCTCTTTCCTCCTGGCAGGCACTGGTCCCGTACGCTAGCACCCCCGCCATCACAGCGAGCCCGGACAGCAGCTCCAGTGAGTAGTCTCCCCCATCCCATGATCAGCTGACAGCCCACACAGCCTACCTGAAATCTGAACACCATGAGTGAGACAGACCCTCTGCACACGCCCATGCAGGCCAACAGCTGGGGCTCCCACACAGGAAATTGGCCTTCTGGGCATGAGACAGCACCTCCTACACAAATCTATTATCCCACAGAAAAACATTAAAAACAAAATTGAAAAGACAGAGGAACCTGGTCCAAACAAAAATTCAAGAAAAAAATACCAGAAAGAGAACTTAGTGAAAATGAAATCACCAATCTCCTTGATAAAGATTTCAAAATAAAAGTAACCAACATGCTCATGGACCTAAAGAAAAATATTCAAGATCTCAGGGTGGACTTCAACAAAGACATAGGAAATTTGAAAAATACAGTACCTCAAATGAAACATACAATGGAGGGATTTAAAAGTAGATTAGATGAGTTATCAAAGGGAAAGGGACTGGGGAGGATGGGTGGGAAGGGAGGGACAAGGGGGAAAAAGGGACATTACGATTAGCAGATGTAATGTTAGGGGGGCATGGGGAGGGCAGTACAACCCAGAGAGGACAAGTAGTGGCTCTATAGCATCTCACTACGCTGATAGACAGTGACTGTAATGGGGTTGGGGGGGGGGGACCTGATGAAGGGGGTAGTGTAATCACCATAATATTACTCATTTAATTGTAGATTAATGATATCAAAATAAACTTAAAAAAATGTAGATAGCTGTCAAATCACTATGTTGTATACTTGAAACCAATATAATATTGTATATCAACAATGCTTCAGTAAAAAAGAATCCTAAAAAAAAAAGTAGATTAGATGAGGTAGAGGAGAGAATAAATTAAACAAATTAGAGTACAGGAAAACAAAGAGGCTGAGGAACAGAGTAGAAGGATCTCTATGAATGAAAGAACAATGAGAACTGTGCAACCAATCCAAACAGAACAATATTCACATTATAGGGGTCCCAGAAGAAGAGAGAGACAAGGGATAGAAAGTCTCTTTGAGGAAATAAGTGTTAAAAACTTCCCCAACCTGGCGAAGGAAATTATCATGCAGGTCATTGAAGTGCAGAGATCACCCAACACAAGGAACCCTAGGAAGACAACACCAAGACATATAATAATTAAAATGGCAAAGATCAAGGACAAGGAGAGAGTACTGAAAGCAGCCACAGAGAGAAAAAAAAGATCACTATAAAGGAAAGCCCATCAGGCTATCAGCAGACTTCTCAGCAGACACCTTACAGGCCAGAAGGGAGTGGAATGCTATATTTAATAACAATGAAACAGAAGGGCCTCCAACCAAGAATACTCTACCTAGCAAGATTATCATTTACATCTGAAGCAGAGATTAAATAATTTCCAGATAAGCAAAAGCTGAGGGACTTCACCACCACCAAACCATTTTTCCAAGGTATCTTAGAGACTTCTCTAGATGGAAATGCTCTTAAGGCTAAATAGCTGTCACCAGAGAAAATAAACCCACAGTAAAGGTAGTAGACCAATTAATTACTATGCAAATACAGAATTAAATCAACTACTCACAAAGTTAGTCAAGGGATATACAGAGTACAGAATATGACACCTAATATATAAAGAGTCAAAGAGGAGGAGAAAGAAGGTGAGGAGGAAAAAAAAAGAACCTTTAGATTGTGCTTGAAATAGAGTAATAAATGAGTTAAGTTAGACTGTTAGATAGTAAGAAACTGCCCTTGAACCTCTGGTAACCACAAATCAAAGCCTACAATGCCAATAAGTATCTGTCTACCAATAATAACCCTAAATGTAAATAAGACTGACGCACCAATCAAAAGACACAGACTTACAAAATGGATACAAAAACAAGACCCATCTATATGCTGCTGCCTACAAAAGACTCACTTCAAACCCAAAGACATACACAGACTAAAAGTGAAGGGATGGAAAAAGATACTTCATGCAAATAATAGGGAGAAAAAAAGCAGGAGTAGCAGCTACATGTAAGAGAATGAAACTGGATTATTGTCTTAACTCTATACATAAAAGTAAACTCAAAATGGATCAAAGATCTGAATGTAAGTCATGAAACCATAAAAATCTTAGAAGAAAATATAGGCAAAAATCTCTTGAATATAAACATGAGTAACTTTTTTCCTGAATGCATCTCCTAGCGCAAGGGAAACAAAATAAAAAACAAACAAGTGGGACTACATCAACTAAAAAGCTTCTTTACCACAAAGGACACCATCGGCAGAACAAAAAGGCACTGTACAATATTGGAGAATATATTCTTAAACGACTTATCCAGTAAGGGATTAACATCCAAAAATATATAAAGAACTCACACACTTCAACACCCAAAAAACAAGTAACCCAATTAGAAAATGGACAGAGGATCTGAACAGACACTTCTCCAAAGAATTCAGATGGCCAACAGGCACATGAAAAGATGCTCCATATCATTAATCATCAGGGAAATGCAAATTAAAGCCACAATGAGGTATCACCTGACACCAGTTAGGATGGCCAACATCCAAAAGACAGGAAACAACAAATGCTGGTGAGGATGTGGATAAAGGGAAACCCACCCACAATGTTGGTGGGAATGTAAATTAGTTCAACCATTGTGGAAAGCAATATGGAGGTTCCTCAAAAAACTAAAAATAGAAATACCACTTCACCCAGGAATTCCACTCCTAGGAATTTACCCGAAGAAAACAAGATCCCTGATTCAAAAAGACATATGCACCCCTGTTTATCCCATCATTATTTACAACAGCCAAGATATGGAAGCAACCTAAGTGTCCATCAATAGATTAAGGAATAAAGAAGATATGATACATATACACAATGGAATATTATTCAGCCATAAATAGAAAAGAAATCCTACCACTTGTAACATAATGGATGGAACTAGGGTGTATTTTGCTCAGTGAAATAAGCCAGGTGGAGAAAGACAATGACTTTACTCATTTGTGGAGTATAAAAACAAAGCAAAACTGAAGGAACAAAATAGCAGCAGAGATGCACAGACTCCAAAAGGGACTAGTGGTTACCAAAGGGAAAGGGTGGGGGAGGGAAGTTAGGGAGGCAGAAAGAAGGGGATTAAGGCAAGTTATAACTAGCACTCACAATACAGGTAGGTCACAGGGAAGGCAGTACAGCATGGAGATGACAAGTAATGACTATAGCATCTTACTACACTTACAGACAGTGATGCAATAGGGGGTGAGGACTTGATAATATGGGTGAATGTTGAAACCACGATGTTGTTCACATGAAACCTTCATTAAGGTTCTATCAATGATACTTTAATAAAAAATAAAAATAAAAAAACCACACACCATACCAAAGGGGAGGGGTTAAGGGGAGGGGAATATGGGGCACAATAATTCACAATCACAATATAGGATGGTCACAGGGACTGCAGTGCAGCATGGAGAATACAGTTAAGGATTCTGTAACATCTTACTATGTTGATAGACGGTGACTGCACTGGAGGGGGTGAGGGCTTGATAATATGGATGAATGTTGAAGCACTCTGTTGTGTATTTGAAACCATCATAAGATTGTATTATCAATGATACTTTAATAAAAAAAATCATACCCTTAACTTCTGTCTTTTCTTTCCCCATCTCTAATGGGAATCTTTCTAAGAGTATTTGGGGGGAAAAAATCCATTTGTACAGGCTCTGAAATTAATCTGCACATAAAGTCAGCCAGCAATAGAATTGCTGCCTTAAAGAAAAATATATGAAAATGCACACAAGAAAGTAAATGATTATTTTACTTTAAGGAGAATAATCTCCTACGTTTATTGAATATAATCCATACAATCTATGAGGTAACTACTATTACCAGCTCTTCAGGGAACTTATATTTTCATTTTCAACTTCCTGTAGCTGATAATAGAAAGTTTAAAAAACTATCCCAGATTATACACTTCCAGTAAATGGCTGAGCCAGAATCTGTAGTAAACTACAGAAAAGACTACAGTGTTAAAGTTACAGGACCCAAATGCCAAGAGAAAGCTGAGACAATTTATTTTAAAAAGAATAAAGAAAGAAAAAGAAATCCAAATGTGAAAGGATATTAAAACTACATTTGAATGCAATTTATCATCTATTAGATTGGCAAAAATCCAGAAGGCTGACAACTTCTTAGCAAGGCTGCAGGGAGGGGAGATGCTGTAACATTGATGATGAGCACCACAACCCCTAGGAAGGGCAATTTGGCAGTATTTATCAAAATTACCAAAGCTTATATAGCCTTTGACCCAAATACTCTTACCATTTGGGGGAATTTTTCCTACATTTTTAATTATATATGTACAAAATAACATGTTAAAAGATTCATCCCTGCAACACTATCAGTAATAGCAAAAAGACTAGGAACGACCAAGAACCTATACAAGTTTGGTAAAATAAGCTACTATAGCCACACAGTGTAACAGTATAACGCTGTTGAAAGGGAGGCAGACATAAGAAGAAAACAAATCCTACCATTTGCAACAACATGGATGGAGCTAGAGGGTATTATGCTCAGTGAAATAAGCCAGGCGGAGAAAGACAAGTACCAAATTATTTCACTCATATGTGGAGTATAAGAACAAAGAAAAAACTGAAGGAACAAAACAGCAGCAGACTTACAGAACCCAAGAATGGACTAACAGTTACCAAAGGGAAACGGACTGGGGAAGATGGGTGGGAAGGGAGGGATAAGGGGGAAAAAGGGCTATTACAATTAACACACATAATGTAGCCTGGGTGGGGTGGGGTGGGGGGATACGGGGAAGGCAGTATAACACAGAGAAGACAAGTAGTGATTCTGTAACATCCTTCTACGCTGATGGACAGTGACTGAAATGGGGTATATGGTGGGGACTTGATAATAAGGGGAGTCTAGTAACCATAATGTTGCTCATGTAATTGTATATTAATAATAGCAAAATTAAAAAAAACAAAGGGGGGAGGCAGAGAATATTCTCTATGGACTGATATGAAAAGACCTTTAGTATATAGTATGTTAAAAAAGCAAAATACACATACACACAAAATTTTAATCTTAAAACACAACACTTTCAATCTCTATGATATATGCCTCCCTTAATTAGAAACCAAAATATTTTAATTTTTAATAAATGGAAAAATGTTGTAATAGAAACTTGTTTTATATAGATTTTCCTGAATACATCTATTTGACACAGTAATTTATAATTAAGCTCAGTAATATGACCGACCTCACAAATGAGTAAAAGGAATCGAATCCTTTAATTTTCTACAATTTCATTTTCTCATATAATCAGTGTTATTTGCTAACAAAATGGCTTAATTATATTTGTCATAAAGCTATGACATGTCATAAAGCTATGACATGTCATAAAGCTATGAGAATGAGAACATAAACACAGCACAAGCTATTAATAAGAGCCACCAGTTTTAAAGACAAGCATTTAAGTCATTGGTGTACCCACTAGCTATTTTCAAGACCCTGTCCTCATAGACAATTTTTTTGTTCTTCAAATTTTAAAAATTGGATTAAATTATCTTTAATTCCATCTGTATTTTTTAAATTCCATACACCTACAGGAATGTTAAAACAAATGGTTCTTTCATAAATTTTTAGAAGGACAAAAGTATGTCTATTAAGAAACATGCCAATTTAAGTTGATGTTAAAGAAACGTCACATTTACTTACCTTGAAAGGTTTGTCTCCACTGTGTGTCAGCATATGCCTCTGTAACCAACTCTGACTGGTTGATGGAGTGTTATATACTTTACATCCTTTCCATAAGCAAACAAACACCTGTTAAAAGAAGAGCTATAATGACTTTCATCACTTATTTCAACAGTTTTATTCCTTCTAAGTTCAAATAAACATGTTGCAAATCTTCAACTACAAAAAGTCATTTAATGCATGAATCAATCACAATACCTAATGTAGTTAAACTTTCTGAACTTCCAGTATGAGGCACAGTTTTAAGCCTTCTTCCCTTAAGCTGCTGTCCAATCCTCAGTAAAGACCTGGCAACACCAATCCCAAAGTGTCATTTAGAAGGAAATACACAGAACACTATCAATATATCCTAGGAACTAGGACTATGAACTGTTATTTCCATTTTCATATGTACTGCATGAGGAAACAAGCTTGAATTAATTGTAGTATCAGGAAAGTAGCTATAAAGAAGCAAGGAAAATAAAATAGTCAAATGTAATTGTGGATACTGATAGTTTCATCTTCAAAGAATGAGTAAATCGAATTATCAAGTTATAATTTTTCTGCAATCATTCCCAGTTATCTTGATAATCAAACAAAATCTACTAAAATGTTAAATTAGTATCACTGCAAATAAATGGGCATGAGCTACTCAAACATCATGACAGATCCACATTCTTAGGTTCAGACAACTGAGTATAACTGTGTTTGCAAAGTATCAAACAACTAACAATCTAATAATCATCTTCCTACTGATGCTATACCAACTTTCTAGTTATATTTCCATCACACTGAACAATGAAAACTGCTCCCTAAAATCAGTAAAAGAAGTATGAATCTATTAATCATTACCTTCAAAAAACCCTTTACAGGACCGTCTTTTCTAAGAACAATTACAGAGCCACACCTTGAAAACCATGATGTACTACATACAGAACAAACACACACACAGAACTGAGAAAACAATCATTAAACAGTCTAAAATTTTTTCAGTCTAGAAAAGACAACAGTCTAAAATAACTGAGATCAATATCTTCTCAAAACCAAAACCATTTTATATTAGATCTCTAAGGAAGCAACTGCTATTTGTTTGATGTGACTGTTTAGAGAGTTACTGCATAACCTGATTCTACAACAGATTTGCGAGTTTGTTAAGCAGAAACACAAGTCACATTTCCTTCTTCATATTTAAAATTCCTGACCTTAGTATACATTTATAAAATGATTCCTTAAGTTTCCAGATTTAAAAGCTACTTTTTAAAAGAATCCCAAAAAAGAACAAGCTTTTTTTAAGCTACACCTCTATGCTGTGGAAATTAATTCAATGTTTGATAATCACACAGATAATCTGTGCTATCAATGTCCTAACTCAAGACTACTACTAGACTCTCAAGAGCCTTAAAGTTTCAATCCAAGTAATAAACAGCAAACAGAAGTTGGATTTAAAATTCTCCGACAAGTCATACCACATAAACAGAAATGCCTTAAAGTATTTGGGAGAATAAAATTAACATGATTTACATAATTTTTGTAACACTGAAGAATTCTATTGTCCTAACTCTTAAGTGACCTATTTGCTGAGTTACTTTCAAAAGACAACCAGATACTCAAACATTGCCCCTACCTAACATTACCAAAGCACCACTGGAGAGAAACAATCTCTCACTTCTAATTTTTTTTCCTATGAAAAACCTGAATATGGAGGAAATAAAAGACCCTTTAATTCCATCAGATAATGGCCTTAACTGTGAGTAGGTATACAGTCTAGACTCCAGATGGAATAATGTCTAGTAACACTATTAGGGCAACACATTCAAGTTCGAAGAAAAACCATAAACTTCAGCCTAGTGAATTTTATAGGAAATGAAATAGGTGTAAACAGGCCAAAACTATGTTTAGACATACGTGGGTAAAATATTTGTGAAATATCTGAGAAATAATTTGGGGGGAGGAAGCATTAAACTTGCCCAAGGATAGTCTTGATACACAAATGGGCACTAAAAATCCACATCAAAGATCCACAAAAACCACAAAACTGTTTAAAAGCTAGATTTCCTTTCCTAATCTATATATGGAAGACCCTTTGATAGAAGAGGTAGTCCAAAATCTGACAAAAGGTTTTTTTTTCAGACATTTTAGGTGCACAGTATGTGAAAAATAGTTTATGCCCTATTTTTAGGAACTTTCTCATTGTAAAAATTAACCCTGAAAAACCAAGCATCATAGGAATTCAACCCAAATAGGAAGGGTATTTTTCAAGAACAAAATCTGCCAATAGTTCTTCTATACTATCTTAAAATGAATTAAGGCCTAGCTTTATTAATAAGAATACCAGTGTATTTATCTGAATGTAGGCATGGTCTACACCTATTATGTCTGTGTGATGGGTACAGATAAAGACAAATGCACTTACACTTTTGTGGTCACTAACATCTCACACTTTTTGAAGTACACAGATGAATCCATCAAAACTTTCTGTGAGTAAATGTAAAATTCATTACAGTAGAATACAATTCAACCTGATAGTCGAAGCATGCACTAGGAAAGCTCAGAAATTATTAGTAAGGTAAATTAAAATTAGTCAAATGTATTATAAATACAGAGCTGGTAAGCAATATAATTTTACATGTCCAAAGTGAAGGGAGCCTAGCTTTACTAAGGATGATTCCTTTTGCAGTAAAATGTACAAAAAAATTTTACATAAAAAAGTGATACACTATCTAAAGTCAGGAAGGGATTAGATGAATATTTTATGGTTCCTTTGAGTTCTTTCTTAGGGAAAAACCAGCTCATTCTTTAACAAAATATAAGCACAGAAGAGAAGAAAAATATTTTTATAACTATTTTGTCTCAAGTCATTCTGTGCTTTCAAGATCTGTCTAAAATGACAACTATAATTTTGTATCCTATTATTTTTAGCCACATTAAATGTATTAACATTTTCAATTTTCTGTTAAAAGGTATTTTATAAAACAGAGGACAGAAATAATAAACACTCAAATTACAAGAATAAAATATTTCTCATTTAATTACAAAAGATATAACCAATTTCATGTTGTGATACCAGATTGGCAATCAAAACTCAAAGTGACCTGCTAAGATTGATTTAACTTCCGAGCAGCATTCCAATTTAACCCTGAGAGTCTACAAATATCATTTTAACTATCATACAAAGGTAAATGGCCTCGTTTAAGTCTTTGACTAATAATTCCCAGATCTCCTTCTGGCCCTCTCTCTTCAAACATACTAACGAACATATACAGAAGCAAACTTAATGAAGTGAAACATGTAAAATAAGTCCTATATCAAGAAACATGAACAGATTTCTTTCTGGCAACCATTTTTAAAGTGGGGAACAGTTAAAACAGAAAGAAAAGAACACTTATGGTTGTTACTGACCCACTGAAATCCTGTAAGATGAAGTTCCCTGCCTACCAAGACTTAGGTGTATATTAAGAGGACACTGGAATTTTACATTTGATTAGTAAAACAGCTCAGTCCAGCTTTTGAAATCCAGCTGTGAGTATGGACACAAGAACACAATTCTACTATAGTTAACAAAAAAAGTTAAAAAAATTTTTTTTGCTTATTTGTCTTTTTTTAAACAGGGAAAAGCACTCTTTAGCCTTCTTGGAAAAGTTATATTCATAATTTGGTGTTTTATGGTTAGCTTATTTTTTAATGTAGAATTAAGTATCCACCCACTTTGATACATGAGTAAGTCAAGAAAAACTAAACTCCTGATCTCAGTTCCAAATTAAAATACATGTGACACGGCAACAAAAACACCTTAGAGGAGGGAAAATAAGTTTCTGGGCAGTTATATGATGGTTTTAGTAAATAATTATAATAAACTGCTCCAGAAAAATTGTCTTTTAATAATTAGAAGCATAAAATAGTCCTGAGCTGCCAATTTATTCCTCATTAATTTCTGTTCTATTATGACACTTTAACACTTTGGGGAAAAGAAAGAGAAATATGAAATCTTTAAAAATTTATGTATCAAAATCAGTTGTTCTCCACTTATACGAGGTATCTATAATAGTCAAATTTAGAAAGACAGAAAGTAGAATAGTGGTTACCAGGAGCTTGGGGAAGGGAGAAATAGGGAGATATTGTTTAATGGGTAGATTTCAGTTTGGGATAAGGAATCAGGTCCTGGAAATGGACAGTGGTGATGGCTACACAACAGTGTGAATGTGCTTAAGGCTACTGAACTATACACTTAAAAAGTTCAAAGTTATTTTTAAGTTCCTTTCAAAGAGGACTTTTTTAAAAAAAAAATCAAACATTCCAACCAACATAAAGCACAAAATCAGATCAGTATTTCCTATTTTATACAGTACCATATAGTTTTCAAATTCTTATTCATCCTTCATTCTGAAAGCTTAGTCTATATAACAATGTCAGGTATACAGAATAATCTGTTTTCTACACTTCTCTGATACTTTACATTTGTAGTTTAACAATTAGTGACTTCCAAAGAGCAGGACTCCTGTCTGTGGTCAAAGTAGCATTACTCTTAAAATTAACCAGAGAATCTTATTTGTAATAAAGTGATTTTATGATAAAGGTTCAAGAAATAACATTGGGGGGCTTTCATTTCAGTAAGTTTATATTTACTGTACAAATACCAAGAATTTATTCCTAGCTCTGCAATATCAATAAGATACATGCAGTTGCAGTGATTATATGATGCATTCAGTCTGTACCTCCATTTGTTCTACAAATTTGTTAGGAGCTAAAAACATTCTCAAAAATGTGTACCACTCAACCTTTATGCTCCAAGACTTAGTAATGTGGAATTCTCCCACACCTACTAGGAGAGGCCCAGCGATCCTCCACCTAGCTCACAATCCTTTATACAGGTGCTAAGTCAAGTGACTAAAAAGCATCATGCCACTGCTCAAAAGACTACTTTAGTAATAAATAAATATATACATCAAGTGACATCAAGCACTGGCTCCCAAAAGGCAAATGTGTAATAACCAGGAAACCAACTTGGTTAAGACAGTTCACACTAAAAATGTGATATACGTGAGAAGGGAAAAAAAGACTGTTACCAAGACAAAACAGAAGCAGACTCATAGACACAGAGAAGAAACTGGTTGTTGCCATGAGGGAGGAGGTGTGGGGGTTAAAATAGGTGAAGGGGATAAAGAGACACAAAATTCCAATTATAATATAAATTAGTCATGGGGATGAACATACAGCACAGGGAACGTAGTCAATAATACCATAATATCTTTCTATATTGACAGAAGGTAATTACACTCACTGTGGTAAGCATTTAAAAATGTAGGTAACTGTCAAATCACTACGTTGTATACCTGAAACCAATAATATATATTGACTACCTCAATTTAAAAAAGAAGACAAGACAAGACTGTTACCAAAGTAGCCCCAACCACTGAGCTGGGTTATGCAGTGAAAATACCATATGGTGGGCACAATTCGCACTACCTACTATCTACCTTGACACCACATATATTTCAAATCTAATAACAAGACAAATGTTTACTTATCAAGTTTACATATCAAAAGATTGCTGACATATTTTAACATATTGTGACAATGCCAAATTTCTTAAAAGTAGTTTCAAATGGAACAACTCTGGTTAAAATGGTGCTTATCCGTTTGCATGTTAAAAAAGATTTAATAATATTAATGTAATTATCAATACAACCCTGGAAAGAGTTAACCACCCACTTAAACCATGCTGACTTTAACCATTTAAGTATCAATATATATCTAAATAGTGATAGAAGGCTGATAGAAAATGTGTGGCCTAATAAATTTCCTGTACTTACAGTATGACATTAATTTCTGGAAAATGTACTAAGTGTGGTAACTATTCAAAACAAAAATAAAGTTGAAAAAATTATTATAAATAATATTTTGGCCCATTACACTTTGATTCTAATTTGCTTAGCTCTTTATTCACTATCCAACAAAAATCCTAAGAACTGACATAAGTAAATGTATACCTGAAAGGGAACAGGTTAACACTGACTGATCAGAACTTTCTAAGCCAGCTCTGAAAAGACCTGGAAAAGATAATCAATTCTCACTCACAAATAATAAGTGAAAGTTATTGTTTAACATGACAGTATATACTAATCCTGGTACCAATAGTCTCTCCAGTTAATTTCAGTATCAGCGATAATTTAGGACCACACTAGCAACAGAAATCCTGTTTAATGCCTATTCCTTAATGTCCTAACTCAGAACATTAGAACCTTGGAATACACTGAATTCATTTATAATATTCCCACTATATTTCAGAAAGTCTAATTTCCTCAAGATAATACACCTAAGAGTAAATTAAAATCCAACACATAATATGTTCTATTTAATTTGATTCCATCAGGTATGTGGGAGGTAAATAAAAGGAAAACATTTTTTGAAAAAATTAAGCCTGTGTAAAAACAATCTCAAGTTGCTCTCTGAGAAAAAAAAGCCTACTTAGCAATTATAAATCAATAAAAATAATGAAAACAGGGAATAAAAAAAAAAGAAATGACAAAACCAACCCCTCCTCGCTGACCATCTACATGTATGGAACGGATGTGATCTGCCAGATCTGGACTAGAGTTGAAGCAAGCCTGGCACTGGTCCCAACAACAATTATAGGCAATATTTTTGCTTGAAGAAGTAGTGCTTCCTTGTCCATTCATCATTGCTGGAGTTGAACGCCCACTGGAAATTGTGCTGTCTACATCCATTATAGTACTGCTTATGCTACAAAAGAAGAAAAAAGGCTGAGTTATTCCTAGAAATTCACTAACATGAAAACGATCTTTTAAATAATTAAGATTATCACTTGACACTCTGCTCCACACAAATAAAACATACTAACCATATTTTCCATTAAAAAATAATATTGCTTCCAAAGTATTTAGTCAGCAATAAAGTGAAAATCAAAGCAAAAAAATGCTAGTAACTCAAAACCAGATATGGGATAATTTAAGCAACTTTTGACAGAGATGAACTCCCCAATATTATCATAAAGACAATGAAACAAACACACAAACACATAGCTCATCACATGTCATCCTTTCCACAGTTTGAGAAGCATGAAAATAAAGCTTCCAGCTGTCCATAATTCAGAATCAAAAGATTATCTTCGCAGTTCTGCAGATCACTTGATCTGAAATCTTTTCTTCTGTTTGCTAATCTGAGGACACAACTCCTTTCACATTATAAATCTTATCTTGCTATCTCAAAGTTGGGAAATTTTGCTGTATTTTCCCACCTAAAAAAAGCAGAAGAGAGAAAACTGCATGCAATAAAAAGTTTCTCTGATCTTACCCGAAGTCCAAATAAAATGTCTTTTCCTGGCCCTCACTTTCTTTAACTAATCTCTATCCACCAAAGATTGAAATGGCCATCAATCCCTTTTGCTTTTTATTTACTCAACAAAGCATTACATATTAGTATACATATTCTTTTACTTACTAAAATAAATTACATATTAGTAATAAATAAAATTGAATAATTTTTAATGCTCAAAATTTCACATCCTAATAAAATGTAACATATTTTTGCCTTCCATTTTAAAAGCAATTTGCTTTAATTTTCTTTTTTCATTATTTCCCCAATAAAGAGACTACATAGAAATAGCTTCAATCACAGAAGGGTCAACAGTAAGAATGATTTCAGATTAAATCCACCAAAAGTTATGTATCTGCTTGCAATTTAAGTACCAGTTCATTATGAAAATTATATTTGCTTTTAACAGGTATGCTTCCTTACCCCCAAGTTTGTATTACAGAAAATTTCAAAGACACAGAACAGTGTGTCTAACTCTGAACTCAACAATTAACATTTTGTCCTATTTGCTATATGTATTTTGTTTTTGTCAATCATCTGCAAGTTGCAAACAGAATTCAACTACAATTATTTCAGCATACACCTTCTAAAAACAAGAACATTCACCTATAGGATGGGAAGGGAGGGAGAAGGGGATTAAGGGGCATTGTAATTAGCACTCACAATATAAGTAGGTCACAGGGAAGGCAGTACAGGATGGGAAGACAAGTAATGACTCTATAGCATCTTAGTACACTGATGGACAGTGATTGCAATGGGGTGCAGGAGGGACTTGATAATATGGGTGAATATTGAAACTACAATGTTGTTCATGTGAAACCTTCATAAGATTGTATATCTATCTATGATACCTTAATTAAAAATAAATAAATAAACAATATTCACCTATAATTACAACCTTATACATTGTTCAGACCTAGGAATCAGAGTGAAATTTTAACTTATTAAGTAAGCTTAATTATGTCTAACATCAAATATATGCATTTAAAAAGCTAGCAGAAATGTTTTTATAGGATGCTTCAGATAGAAAAATGTCTCACATTTCCCTTTAAAACATATTCACGTATGAAAGTTCATCTAAGCTATCTACCATTCAATATGTAGATTCTGAATTTCAACTCTAAAAATTCATTTGAAAACTCTATTAATCTCTATAAAACTCTCAAATGTGAATCAGTTCTTGAATAACTGAATACTTATTCTTTATTGCTTATTTGCTTTTTCAGGAGTAAACTATGGGTATGGTAGTTTTCCTATACTGAAATACAAATTTTTTTTTTAATGTTTGAGAAATTCATAAGCAAAAGTGACATTTTCAAGTTGAGGACAGAAACAAAACATTTTGTGACAGCAAAAATGAGTGTTAAGAAAGACTACTTAAACCACACACAATACTTTCTAATAGTCTACATAAAATATACTACTTAGGCATTTAGCAGTAAGTACAAGTAATGAGGAATGTCAATACATTACTGAAATACAAATTTTTTATTTAAGCCATAGAAATTTCAAGTTTCACAGGCCCTTAACAGTGAAATGGTACCTATTTTCCTTACTACGTGCTTCATGTATTTTAAAACGTGATAAATGCAAAGCTCATATTTTTACACCTGTATTTAATACCAATTAACTTCAAAGGCAAATAAAATACTAAGTTTTAAGTGAACAATCAATCACACTCAATTTAAAAATGATCTCAAGAAGAGAGAAATCTCAATGACCTCTTGTGGTACAATCTCCAAGATACAGTTACGTAAAAAACCCACAAAAGTGCAGTGTAGTAATGTTCCAACTTCCCTACCTAAGTGGAAGAGGAAGACAGATACAGGAACAGCTATCCTCTAAGGGCAAAAACCTCTTTTGAAGGATATACAAAAGTGTCCATGTTGGGGAAGGACAAGGAGTAGGAAAGAAGCTTTCACTGTACCTATCCCTTCCTATCATTTTTAACCACATAACCTGTACAGCTTTTAAAGTCCAAAATTAGTTGAAAATGAAACCAAACCAATTTTCTTTAGACTAAGCAAAGTCAAGAGACTCATATACTTGTGACTACTAGCAATACAGAGTCTGTCTACACAGTGCTTAACATACTTTTGCTTATTAAATTTTACAAGAGAAGGGGAACCTTACAAGTCCAAATATCCATGAACATTAAGTCTACTGTAATATCATTCAATTGAAAAACAGTACTTCATGGGGATATGGATCCTCATAAAGGACAGTATAATCCAGGTGTTAAAAGAGTATAAACTATGTTGAAACCAATATAATTGTATAGCAACTATAATTCAATTAAAAAAAGTATGAACCATGTCTGTCCTTGGCAACCAGACTGCAAATGCAAAGGCAGAGGAGGTGAGGGGCAGGTCAGTCCCATGCCCTGAAGACTCAAGAGACACCCCACGGAGCATGCTCGGCATTGGCATCGGCAACCCCAGAGAGCCTCCCACAGCCTAGCAGGCCCAATTGAGTCCTACTTCACAGCCCCGCTTAAGTTTCTTCACTTTCTCAAAGTGTCTGATCCTAAGCCACCAGGCTCCCTTTTGCCCCTAGATGCATGCTGGAATCAGTGGCTCTCTCCATTCTTAAGAATGATGAAGTCAACAGTCCTGATGCAAGGTGCACAGGAGTCAAGTTACACGTAACTTCTGATTTAGAGGGGACGCTGACTGGGTACAGATTTCATAGAAAGCAGTGTCCTCCTTCCTACAATACTAAGAAACAAGATGATCAGATCTAGAAGGTCTGACATCCCATCTGATCTTGTAAAATTTCTAGGATCATATATACTGAAATTTTTCACTCAGTTCTCCTTTCTAACGAACACCTACTGATTCTGTAAAGTGTGAACAAAAGCAGCCTGGTATTTGGAAGAAAACCTAGGTCAGAAAAGGCATGCACACTAATCAGACAGTTTCAGTATCTAAAACAGTGCTTCTCCAACAAATGTGATTATCAATCACCAGGGATCATAATAATTGCTGATTCTGATTCAGTGAGTTTGGGGTAGGATCTGGGATTATTATTGTATTTAAGAAGTGCCTACTTGTTGATGCTGTACACTTTTAAGTAGCAAGACTCTAAAAGATCTTTATTATTACCCAACTGAGATTTACCAGGATTATCTAAGGAAATTGTCTCATACTGCAGAATGATAAACTAAAGCATACACATACACATACATACATTAAAGCATGCATACACACACACATGACAGAAAATCGGTAAATTAAAAAAAAAATACAAACCACCACACACACAGTATGTTAGATTCCAATGCAGTACTTAGAGGACAGGAGACATCTTTACCATAACATTCCTTTTTATCCTCTTTTCCATGGGCCCTGGTAAGAAACTATCTGGCAGACAAGAGTGGTCTGCCCTAACATCTAGAGTAACTAACTACATGAATTTTATGAAAATGGTTTCTTTGGGGAATTCAAGAGCCAACCCATGCATACATACAAGAATAGCCCCCTCTCTGAGAACTCAAATTACTTCCAAGCAAAACATCTGCATGGTGGACATGACCACAGTCAACAGTGTTGCCAGCACTGGGAACTGAACATCAGCTTAAGTGACAAGATACAGGAGCAGAGAAAGAAATACATGGATATTATGCTATCACGATGGAGAAGGACAAGACGACGGTCTCAATGTAACAGAATAAGAAAAGTTCACTGACACAGCTTCAGATTCCATAATGCAAACCATCTGTAAAAAAACTAACTTAACAAGTTTTGGCATATTATCAAATAGCCACACAATGATCTAAGAGTTATTAAAACACTCCCCTCTTTCCCAATAAATACCTGTATGAGGCCAGATTTTCTTCACATAGTTCAACCAAATAAATTGGTTGCCAACAAGACTGAAGGCTGAACCAGATATGAAAAACTAGCTGTTAAGCCAGATGTTAAAAGATATTAAATATAACATGTCACTCTTCTATTTTAACTGACAAAGTTATTTTGCATTTAAAAAATACTGTTTGTTACATATAATTGGCCTCTTTATAACTTAATAAATGTTTTTAAAGTTCTCAGATTTAATTTCTAATCCTGTGATAAATACAGCCCATATAACAAGCTCTTTGGTTTCTTCAATAACTTTTTTACTGAGACAAAATTCATATTCCTCAATATTTAAGAAAGCAAAGGGATTCTTAAGAGCAAAATGCTTGAGAACCACTGATCTAGACTATATGTGAAGCAAAACTTAAATGTCTCTGAAACAGACTGGAAAGAGTATGTTTCTGACCTGCAATCTTTTTATTTTATTCTGAAGTTAATTTGAAATTCAGTCTGAGGTCGGCTGAGTAGGAGCGGCTTTATTTGCAGTCTTCTTTTCAATTACCTGTGAGGAAATGTATTTGTGTTGCAGATTTTCCTTGGTAACTCTGGTCTTTTCTTCTTCTCCCTACTCTTAAATGATGTCTGCTGAAATAGCTAACTTTAAAAGAGGATTGAGGACAGAGACCTGAAAGGGAGATGGTTGCATAATTTGAAATCAAGTATAATTTACTGTCAAATAAATTAAAATATAAGAATTTTATATTTTTCAGAGTTTCATATAAACATGTCATGGGATTAGCAAAATTGCAGATCTGCACTGGTGTTTCCCCAACCCTAATTTAGGCCTCCACATGTCCAGTCACATAAATTAGGTTTGCAAATCACACACCTTATGCTTTACCCAATCAAACACCTTCCAAAAAGACTCACAGTTAGTTGCTACACGCTCTCCTTTCCTAGGGGACTAGCCAGGTGGCTGGTAACAAATTTAAGGGCTAACACAAACCATGAATAAGAGTTTATTGCTTAAGTTTTAAGTTCTGGTCATTTTTGCAATCGTGATATGAAGCAAAGACAATTAAGATCATCAAGTAATGGTGTCTTTCAAACAAAATTTCCCAACTAGTAATCCCCTTTCATAGCTCTCCATCAGCAGAACTAAAGCACAGTAGACGGAGACTGAGGAACAAGCTCCCGTATCTGCAAGTCAAATTTTCAAGACTAAGCAGCCAGAAGAGAATAAGGAAATTGTCTGGATGCCAAAATTGACATTAATGAGTGTCATCCACAAACCCCATTTCAAATTTAAATTCATCTAAGAAGCTTTAATGTTCTGACTTCATAAATTAATGTTAATTTGTCTTATGCACTGGAGTTCCATATAAAAATTCATTTGGAGAAAAAGTTTCATCTACTACTCAAAGTCTGTAAATTGATTTGAGACTTTATTTTCTCAACAGACCT
>JAVSCE010014422.1:0-19114 GCA_032199065.1 Smutsia gigantea | reverse complement strand
TGGTCTGTAATTTTCTTTCTTTGTGGGGTCTTTGCCTGGTTTTGGTATTACAGTGACGCTGGCTTCAAAGAATGTGTTTGGAAGTATTCCCTCCTCTTCTATTTTTTGGAAAACATGAAGGGGAATGGGCATTATGCCTTCTCTATTTGCCTGGTAAAGTTCAGCGGAGAGATTCAAGACGGCGGCATGAAAGGTGAGACAGAGAATGCCTCCCCAAACCACATATAATGGGAAAATATCATTAATACAACAAGCCCTAAAACAGCAACAGGTAAGAAGGCTGAACCAGGCTGCATACAGACTTTAAGAAACAGGGTAACGTAAAAAAGCCTTGATCCGGCGGGACCCCAGCCCTTGGCCAACCACAGCTCACCGGCGGGAGGAAGAGAAACGGAGCAGCGAGTCAGTGGAAGCCTTGAACTGCTGAACAGCCAGCCCTGGAGGTCTGCTTTGGACCAGAGACCTACATTGTGTGGTCCTTTGGAGGTTGCCGGGGTTGGGGAGCTGGGACAGGTGCAGTGCTTGGCAGACTGAGATTCCGGACATTTGTGGAGGACGGGGATCCACATCACGCCGCTCTGGGATAAGGGAAAGGCAGGCGGTCTGAGAAGCTTCCTAGCAGCGAGGGGAGAAGGGATAGGTGGACAAGGTTGTCTGGGTGCACTGAGCCCAGCGGGTTGGGAACATTGAGGAGCTTCAGGCGCCCCATCCCCCTGGCTGCCTACTCAGCTCCGATGCCCCCCCTCCCACACTGTGACACACAGCCTGCTGTAACTTCCTTCCAGCCTGCCAGCACCTGCTTGCAAACCAGCAGTCACTGTACTGGCACCAAGCCAGGCAGAGGCCCCACCTACAATAGCTAGAGATGCCAAGCACAGAGGCTTGTACCTGTGTGCTTTGCCCACTGGCTCTGACACTGGAGAAAGGCACTGCAGCCAGGAATCGGGAAACAGCTCTTTCCTGACCCAAGACACCAGCGCCACTCCCCTATGACCCCCAACCTCACTCTAGGGATTGAGAAGCGCCAGAGACTAGAGCTTCTGGGAACTAGAACGGACCACATAGAATTATGAAACATCAAAGGAAACTGGTTCAGACCCAAATACCACAAACGTCAGCAAAAGGACCAAATGAAATCAAGCTCAGCCATCTTCCTGAAAGAGAGTTTAAAATAAAAAACATAAACATGCTCATGAAGGTACATAAAAATATTCAAGAACGCAAGGACAAATTTAAGATGGAGATTCAATCATTAAGAAATTCCATATCTCAAATGAAACATACAAGGGAGGGATTTAAAAGCAGATCAGGTGCAATAGAAGAGAAGGTAAATGGGATAGAAATTAGAGAAGAGGAATACTAAGAAGCTGAGGCACAGAGCAAGGAAAGGATCTCTAAGCTCTAAGAATGAAAGAAAATTGAGACAACTGTGTGACCAATCCAAACGGAACAATATCCGCATTATAGGGTACCGGAAGAAGAAGAGAGAGAAAAAGGGATACAAAGTATTATCGAGGAGGTAATTGCTGAAAACGTCCCCAATCTGGGTAAGGAGATAGTCTCTCAAGACATGGAGGTGTACAGATCTCCCAACACAAGGGACCCTGGGAAGACAACATCAAGACATATAATAATTAAAATGGCAAAGATCAAGGATAAAGACAGACGTTAAAAAGCAGCCACAGAGAGAGAAAAATCACCTACAAAGGAAAACCCATCAGGCAATCATTACATGTGCCAGCAGAAACCTTACAGGCCAGAAGGGAATGGCATGATATATTCAGTGCAATGAAACAGAAGGGTCTCAAGCCATGAATAGTGTATCCAGCACGATTATCATTTCAATATCAAGGATGGATTAAACAATTCCCAGATAAGCAAAAGTTGAGGCAATTTACCTCCCACAAACCATCTCTACAGTGTATTTTAAACGGAGTGCTCTACATGGGAGTGCTCCTAAGGCGAAACAGATGCCACCAGGAAAATAAAACCACAGCAAAGAAAATAGACCAATCAAATACTAAGTAAATGCAAAACAAAATCAGCTATCCACAAAATCAGTCAAGGGAAACACAAAGAGTAAAGAATAAAATACAACATATAAAGTGTGGACGGGGAAGAAAAAGAAGGGAGAGAAATGAAGAACCATCACACTGTGTTTATAACAGCATACTAAGTGAGTTAAGTCAGACTGGTAGATAGTAAAGAAGCTGTCCTTGAACCTCTGGTAAACACGAATCCAAAGCCTGCAAGGGCAATTAGTACATATCTATTGATAATCACCCTAAATGTGAATGGACTGAATGCACCAATCAAAAGACACAGAGTAATAGAGTGGATGGATAAAAAACCAAGACCCATCTATATGCCGCCTACTACACGAGACTCACTTCAAACCCAACGACATACACAGATTAAAAGTGAAGCGATGGAAAAAGATATTTCGTGCAAACGGTAAGGAGAAAAAAGCAGGATTTGCAGTACTTGTATCAGAGAAAATAGAATTCAAAACAAAGAAAGTCACAAGAGACAAAGAAGGATATTACAGAATGATAAAGGGGTCAGTACAACAAGAAGATATAACCATTATTAAAATCTATGCACCCAACACAGGAGAACCTACATATGTGAAACAAATACAAACAAAATTAAAGGAGGACCCAGAATGTAATGCATTCATTTTAAGGGACTTCAACACACCACTGACTCCAAAGCCCAGACCAACCGGTCAGAAAATAAGAAAGGACACAGAGGCACTGAACAACACACTAGAACAGATGGACTTAACAGACATGTATACACCTCTACACCCAAAAGCAGCAGGTTACACATTCTTCTCAAAGACACATGGGACATTTTCTAGAATAGACCACACACTAGGCCACAAAAAGACCCTCAGTAAATTCAGAAAGATTGAAATTCTACCAACCAACCTCTCAGATCACAAAGGTTTAAAACTAGAAATAAATTGTACAGAGAAAACCAAAAGGGATACAAACACATGGAGGCTTAACAACATGCTCCCAGATAATCAATGGATGAATGACCAAATTAAACAGGGATCAAGCAATATATGGAGACAAATGAAAACAACAGAACAACGCCCCAACTTCTGTGGGACGCAGCGAAGGCAGCTCTGAGGAGGAAAGTATATACCAAGCCAGGCCTACTTAAAGAAGGAAGAACAATCCCAAATGAATCGTCAAAATTCACAATTATTGAAAGTGGAGAAAGAAGAACAAATGAGGCCCAAAGTCAGCAGACGGAGGGACATAATGAAGATCAGAAAAAGAAATACAACTCAAAATGCATTGAAGACTGAAACATTAAAACCTGAAATCACAAACGTCAAAGAAGAAAACATAGAGGGTAAGCTCACTGACACTGTTCTTGTTGATGGTTTTTTGAATCTGACACCAAGAGTGAAAGAAGGCAACAAAAGGAAAAGGAAAAAGGAGGATTATATCAAACCAAAAAGCTCCTGTACAGCAAAGGAAGCAATCAACAAAATAGAAAGACAATCTATACATTGATAGAGAATAGTTTCAAATCACATATCTGAGAAGGGATTAATATCTAAAGTATAGGAAGAATTAATAGAATTCAGTGGGGGGGAAAAAACCCACCAAAAAACACAATTACAAAATGGGCAGGGATGTAAATAGACATTTTCCCAAAGAACACATACAAACAGCCAACGGGTACATGAAAACGTGCTCCACATCACTAATCATCAAGGAAATGCAAATCAAAACCACAATGAGCTATCACCTCATACCTGTTAGAATGCCTATTATCAAAGAGCCAAGCAATACCAAGTGTTGGCGAGGATGTGGAGAAAAGGGTTCCCTTTCGGTGCACTGTTAGAATGTAAATTGGTCCTGCTACAATCTAAAACAGTATGGATCTTCCATAAAAAATTTAAAATTGCATGATCCAGCAATTCCACTTCTGAGTATTTATCCAAAGGAAGTGAAATCACAATCTTAAAATATCTGCTCTGTTCACAGCAGCATTGTTTACAATAGCCAGAACACAGAAAAAATCTAAGCTGAGTGTCCACTGATGGATGAATGGATAAAGAAAATGTCGTGTGTGTGTGTGTATATATACACACACACACACACACACACACACACGTATATATACATATATATATATACACACAATGGGGAATTATTCAGTTAAAAAAAATGGAAATTCTGCCATTGGTGGCGGATGTACCCTAAGTGAAATAAGTCAAATACTGTATAGAGAGAATTCGTACATATTGAGAACATAGTGTTAAATACCGGAGAAGGCGGGGGTGAGGGGTAGGGGGTAGGCACAATGGGTGAAGGTCTAAAGTTGCGAACTTCCAGTTACCAGACACATAAGTCCTGGAATGTAATATACAGCAGGGTGAATATAGTTAACAATGTTGTATTGTATATTTAAAGGTTGAGAGAGTATAAATTAAAAGTTCTCGTCCCAAGAAGAAAAGACTCCTAACTATTAAAAGCATAATTTTAGAATTATGTAGCAGCACTTCAAAACTTACAGTTCCAGGTGCTCCATCCGGGCCGAGGGCGCGGGAAGGGCCGGGGGGCGCTCCGAAGCGGTGTCAGGCGGCGGCGAGGGGCAGGAGCGCCGGGCGCGAGGAGCCGTCGGCGTCCACTCGCTGCAGGGACGCCCCGGTGGCTGTGCTCTCGCCGCACGGCGCGGCCTCCAGGGAACCTCGGCGGAAGCGGCAGCGGTGGGGGCGGCGGCGGCGGCGGCGGAGACGGCGGCAGCGGCGGCGGCGACGGCAGCGCGGGAGGCGAGGCAGGCGCTTTGGGAGAATGGCCCTGGGCAGTCAGCCCGGCGCGCTGCCGGAAGGACGAGGACGAGGAAGCCAGGCGGATCTATGAGGGAAGACAGCGGCAGCCCCGCAGGGACAAGCTGACGCCGGCCGGGACCTCAAGCTGCTGCTGCTGCCTCCTCTTCGGGTTCCCTAGATGAAGAAAGACCGGAATTACTGAATGCCTTGTGGACGGTCACACACCTGTTTCATACCAAGCCTGCACTGCAGTCCTTTCACCGTCGTTAGGCAGGAAAATAGGTATGAGCGGGGTGAAAGGAGAACAAGGTCAGTAAGCCCACAAGAAAGGACTCAGTTAACCAGTTAAAACTAGAAATCCAGAAGTTAATCAGTCACAGTTCAAAAGGTGAAGAGCAACTTGGCCTTGAACGTCTGTAAATATTACCCTAATAAAAGAATCTCAGCACAGCCCCATGTCTTCACTGTGTCAATTACATCATTCTAAGATTTACTCTTGCCTGCTAAAAGGCCCACCTATAACAAGCATAATACAGCAGAGAGATCCCACCTTAAAGCCAAAATTGCATTTTGAAAAAAAAAACCAGGAAGTTTAAGAAGAAAAATTCTTTTTTTTTATTTTGGTATCATTTATCTACAATTACCTGAGCAACATTATGTTCACTAGACTCCCCCCATCATCAAGTCCCCCCCACACATCCCATTACAAGTCATTGTCCATCAGCATAGTAAGATGCTATAGAATCACTACTTGTCTTCTCTCTGTTGTACACCCCTCCCCGTGGCCTCCCCTCTACATTATGTCTGCTAATCATAATGCCTGTTTTTTCCCCTTATCCCTCCATTCCCGCCCATCCTCCCCAGTCCCTTTCCCTTTGGTAACGGTTAGTCCATTCTTGGGTTCTGTGAATCTGCTGCTGTTTTTTTCCTTCACTTTTTTTCTTTGTTCTTATACTCCACAGATGAGTGAAATCATTTGATACTTGTCTTTTCCGCCTGGCTTATTTCACTGAGCATAATACCCTCTAGTTCCATCCACGTTGATGCAAATGGTAGGATTTGTTTTCTTCTTATGGCTGAATAATATTCCATTATGTATATGTACCTCCTCTTCTTTATCCATTCCTCTACTGATGGACACTTAGGTTGCTTCCATTTCTTGGCTATTGTCAATTGTGCTGCAATAAACCCTAGGAGTGAATATGTCTTTTTCAAACTGGGCTGCTGCATTCTTGGGTACAATTCCTAGGAGTGGAATTCCTGGGTCAAATGGTATTTCTATTTTGAGTTTTTTGAGGAACCTCCATACTGCTTTCCACAATGCTTGAACTAGTTTACATTCCCACCAGCAGTGTAGGAGGGTTCCCCTTTCTCCACATCCTCAACAGCATTTGTTGTTGTTTGTCTTTTGGATGGTGCCCATCCTTACTGGTGTGAGGTGGTATCTCGTTGTGCTTTTAATTTGCATTTTTCTGATGATTAGCGATGTGGAGCATCTTTTCATGTGCCTGTTGGCCATCTGAATTTCTTCTTTGGAGAAGTGTCTGTTCAGATCCTCTGCCCATTTTTTAATGGGATTATTTTCTTTTTTGTTGTTGAGGTGCGTGAGCTCTTTATATATATTTTGGATGTCGACCCTTTATCGGATATGTCATTTATGAATATATTCTCCCATACTGTAGGATGCCCTTTTGTTCTGCTGATGGTGCCCTTTGCTGTACAGAAGCTTTTCAGCTTGATGTAGTCCCGCTTGTTCATTTTTGCTTTTGTTTCCCTTGCCCGGGGAGCTATGTTCATGAAGAAGTTGCTCATGTTTATGTCCAACAGATTTCTGCCTATGTGTTTTTCTAAGAGCCTTATGGTTTCACGACTTACATTCAGGTCTTTGATCCATTTTCAATTTACTTCTGTGTATGGGGTTAGACCATGATCCAGTTTCATTCTCCTACATGGTGCTGTCCAGTTTTGCCAACACCACCTGAATAGGCTGTCATTTCCCCATTGTATGTCCATGGCTCCTTTATCATATATTAATTGACCATATATGCTTTGGTTAGTATCCAGACTTTCTATTCTGGTCCACTGGTCGGTGAGTCTGTTCTTGTGCCAGTACCAGATTGTCTTGATTAATGTGGCTTTTAGTAGAGCTTGAAGTTGGGAAGTGACATCCCCCCTGCTATATTCTTCCTTCTCGGGATTGCTTTGACTATTCGGGGTCTTTGGTGCTTCCATATGAATCTGTTCCAGTTCGTTGAAGAATGCTGTTGGTATTTTGATAAGGGTTGCATTGAAGCTGTAGATTGCTTTGGGCAGGATGGCCGCTTTGACAATATTAATTATTCCTAGCCAAGAGCATGGGATGAATTTCCATTTGTCAGTGTCCTCTTTAATTTCTCTTAAGAGTGTGTTGTAGTTTTCAGGGTGTAGGTCTTTCACTTCTTTGGCTAGGTTTATTCCAAGGTATTTTATTCCTTTTGATGCAATTTTGAATGGAATTGTTTTCCTGATTTCTCTTTCTGCTAGTTCGTCGTTAGTGTGTAGGAAAGCAACAGATTTCTGTGAATTAATTTTGTATCCTGCAACTTTGCTGAATTCAGATATTAGTTCTAGTAGTTTGGGAGTGGAGTCTTTAGGGTTTATTACGTACAGTATCATGTCATCCATCTGCAAATAGTAACACTTTAAGTTCTCCTTTACCAATTTGGGTGCCTTGTATTTCTTTGTGTTGTCTGATTGCCATGGCTAGGGCCTCCAGTACTATGTTCAATAACAGTGTGGGGAGTGGGCATCCCTGTCTTCCTCCCGATCTTAGGTAAAAACCTCTCAGCTTCTTGCTGTTAAGTATGATGTTGACTGTGGGTTTGTCACGTACGGCCTTTATTATGTTGAGGTACTTGCACTCTATACCAGTTTGTTGAGAGTTTTTATCATGAACGGATGTCGAATGCTTTTTCGGCATCTATGGAGATGATCATGTGGTCTCTGTCCTTCTTTTTGTTGACGTGTTCGATAATGTTGATGGATTTTCGAATGATGTACCATCCTTGCATGCCTGAGATGAATCCCACTTGATCACGGTGTCTGATCCTCTTGACGTATTTTTGTATTTGGTTTGCTAATACTTTGTTGAGTATTTCTGCATCTATGTTCACCAGGGATATTGGTCTGTAATTTTCTTTTTTGTGTGGTCTTTGCCTGGTTTTGGTATTACAGTGACGCTGCCTTCAAAGAATGAGTTTGGAAGTATTCCCCTCTCTTCTGTTTTTTGGAAAACTTTAAGGGGACCGGGCATTAGGCCTCCTCTATATGTCTGGTAAAATTCAGAGCTGAGATTCAAGATGGCAGCATGAGATGTGAGACAGAGAATTTCTAAACAAACCACATGTAATGTGAAAATATCATTAATACAACTAGCCCTAAAACAGCAACAGGTAAGAAGGCTGCACCAGGCTGCATGCAGACCTCAAGAAACAGGGTAACGTAAAAAAGCCTTGATCCGGCGGGACCCTAGCCCTTGGCCAACCACAGCTCACCGGCGGGAGGAAGAGAAATGGAGCAGCGAGTCAGTGGAAGCCTTGAACTGCTGAACACCCAGCCCGGAGGTCTGCTTTGGACCAGAGACCTACATTGTGTGGTGCTTTGGAGGTGGCCAGGGTTGGGGAGCTGGGACAGGTGTAGTGCTTGACAGACTGAGATTCCGGACATTTGTGGAGGACGGGGATCCACATCACGCCGCTCTGGGATAAGGGAAAGGCAGGCGGTCTGAGAAGCTTCCTAGCAGCGAGGGCAGAAGGGATAGGTGGACAAGGTTGTCTGGGTGCACTGTGCCCAGCGGGTTGGGAACATTGAGGAGCTTCAGGCGCCCCATCTCCCTGGCTGCCTACTCAGCTCTGAGGCCCCCCCACCCCCCACTGTGACACACAGCCTGCTGTAACTTCCTTCCAGCCTGCCGGCACCTGCTTGCAAACCAGCAGTCACTGTGCTGGCACCAAGCCAGGCAGAGGCCCCACATACAATAGCTAGAGATGCCAAGCACAGAGGCTTGTAAATGTGTGCTTTGCCCACTGGCTCTGATACTGGACACAGGCACTGCAGCCAGGAATCGGGAAACAGCTCTTTCCTGACCCAAGACACCAGCGCCACTCCCCTATGACCCCCAACCTCACTCTAGGGACTGAGAAGCTCCAGAGACTAGAGCTTCTGGGCACTAGAAGGGACCACATAGAATTATGAAACATCAAAGGAAACTGATTCAGAGCGAAATACCACAAACCTCAGCAAAAGGACCAAATGAAATCAAACTCACCCATCTTCCTGAAAGAGAGTTTAAAATAAAATCATAAACATGCTCATGGAGGTACATAAAAATATTCAAGAACGCAAGGACAAATTTAAGATGGAGATTCAATCATTAAGAAATTCCATATCTCAAATGAAACATACAAGGGAGGGATTTAAAAGCAGATCAGGTGTAATAGAAGAGAAGGTAAATGGGATAGAAATTGGAATACTAAGAAGCTGAGGCACAGAGCAAAGAAAGGATCTCTAAGCTCTAAGAATGAAAGAAAATTGAGACAATGTGTGACCAATCCAAACGGAAAAATATCCGCATTATAGGATACCAGAAGAAGCAGAGAGAGAAAAAGGGAATCAAAGTATTATCGAGGAGGTAATTGCTGAAAACTTCCCCAATCTGGGTAAGGAGTTAGTCTCTCAAGACATGGAGGTGTACAGATCTCCCAACACAAGGGACCCCAGGAAGACAACATCAAGACATATAATAATTAAAATGGCAAAGATCAAGGATAAAGACATACGTTTAAAAGCAGCCACAGAGAGAGAAAAGATCACCTACAAAGGAAAACCCAACAGGCCATCATCACATGGGCCAGCAGAAACCTTACAGGCCAGAAGGGAATGGCATGATATATTCAGTGCAATGAAACAGAAGGGTCTCAAGCTATGAATAGTGTATCCAGCAAGATTATCATTTCAATTTCAAGGAGGGATTAAACAATTCCCAGATAAGCAAAAGTTGAGGCAATTTACCTCCCACAAACCATCTCTACAGTGTATTTTAAAGGGAGTGCTCTAAATAGATGTCACCAGAGAAAATAAAACCACAGCAAAGAAAACAGAGCAATCAAATACTTAGTAAATGCAAAACAAAATCAGCTATCCACAAAATCAGTCAAGGGAAACACAAAGAGTAAAGAAGAAAACACAACATATAAAGTGTGGAGGAGGAAGAAAAAGAAGGGAGAGAAATGAAGAACCATCACACTGTGTTTATAACAGCATAATAAGTGAGTTAAGGCAGACTGGTAGATAGTAAAGAAGCTGTCCTTGAACCTTTGGTAAACACGAATCCAAAGCCTGCAAGGGCAATGAGTACATATCTATTGATAATCACCCTAAATGTAAATGGACTGAATGCACCAATCAAAAGACACAGAGTAATAGAATGGATGGATAAAAAACCAAGACCCATCTATATGCCGCCTACTACACGAGACTCACTTCAAACCCAACAACGTACACAGATTAAAAGTGAAGGGATGGAAAAACATATGTCGTGCAAACGGTAAGGAGAAAAAAGCAGGAGTTGCAGTACTTGTATCAGACAAAATAGAATTCAAAACAAGGAAAGTCACAAGAGACAAAGAAGGACATTACATAATGATAAAGGGGTCAGTACAACAAGAAGATATAACCATTATTAAAATCTATGCACCCAACACAGGAGCACCTACATATGTGAAACAAATACTAACAAAATTAAAGGAGGACACAGAATGTAATGCATTCATTTTAAGGGACTTCAACACACCAGACTCCAAAGCCCAGACCAACCGGTCAGAAAATAAGAAAGGACACAGAGGCACTGAACAACACACTAGAACAGATGGACTTAACAGACATCTATACACCTCTACACCCAAAAGCAGCAGGATACACATTCTTCTCAAGGACACATGGACATTTTCTAGAATAGACCACACACTAGGCCACAAAAAGACCCTCAGTAAATTCAGAACGATTGAAATTCTACCAACCAACTTCTCAGATCACAAAGGTATAAAACAAGAAATAAATTGTACAGAGAAAACCAAAAGGGACACAAACACATGGAGTCTTAACAACATGCTCCTACATAATCAGTGGATCAAAGACAAAATTAAAACAGGGATCAAACAATATATGGAGACAAGTGAAAACAACAGAACAACACCCCAACTTCTGTGGGACACAGTGAAGGCAGCTCTGAGGAGGAAAGTATATACCAATCCAGGCCTACTTAAAGAAGGAAGAACAATCCCAAATGAATAGTCAAAATTCACAATTATTGAAAAGGGACAAAGAAGAACAAATGAGGCCCAACGTCAGCACACGGAGGGACATAATGAAGATCAGAAAAAGAAATAAATAAAATTGAGAAGAATTAGAAAAAATTAATGAAACCAAGAGCTGGTTCTTTGAGAAAGTAAACAAAATAGATAAGCCCCTAGCTGGACTTATCAAGAAGAAAAAGAGAATCTACACACATTAAAAAAAAAACAGAAATGAGAAAGGAAAAATCACTACAGACACCACATAAATAGAAAGAATTATTAGAGAATGCTATGAAAAACTCTGTGCTAACAAACCGGATAACCTGGAGGAAATGGACATCTTTCTAGAAAAATACAACCTTCCAAGACTGACCCACGAAGAAACAGAAAATCTAAACAGAGCAACTACCAGCAATGCAATTGAATCGGTAATCAAAAAAACTACCCAAGAACAAAAACCCCAGGATTATATGGATTCACTGCTGAATTTTATCAGACATTTAGAGAAAACATAATACCCAACCTCCTTAAAGTTCTCCAAAAAAATAGAAGAGGAGGGAATACTTCCAAACTCATTCTATGAAGCAAGCATCACTCTAATACCAAAATGAGGCAAAGACACAACACACACACACATGAAAAAACTACAGACCAATCAATATCCCTGATGAACGACAAAAATCAGGTGATCATCTCCATACATGCTGGATGGAAAACTGTGACAAAATTCAACACCCATTCATGATAAGAACTCTCAAGAAAATGGGTATAGAGGGCAAGTACCTCAACATAATAAAGGCCATACATATATGACAAACCCACAACCAACATCATATGTAACAGCGAAACGCTGAAAGCTTTTCACCTACGACTGGGAACAAGACAGGGATGCCCACTCGCCACACTGTTATTCAACATAGTACTGGAGGTCCCAGCCACGGCAATCAGATAACACAAAGAAATAAAAGGCCTTCAGATTGTTAAGGAAGTTAAACTGTCACTGTTTGCAGATGACATGATATTGTACATAAAAAATGCAAAACAATCCACTCCAAAACTACTAGAACTAATATCTGAATTCAGCAAAGTTGCAGGACAAAAAATTAATACACAGAAATTGGTTGCATTCCTATACACTAACACTGAACTAGTAGAAAGAGAAATCAGGAAAATAATTCCATGTACAATTGCCTCAAAAAAAAAAACAACAACCTAGGAACAGACCTAACAAAGGGAATGGAAAACATATACCCTGAAAACTGCAGGAGACTCATGAAAAATTAAATAAGACACAAATAAATGAAAATACATCCCATGCTCATGGATAGGAAGAATTAAAATATTGTCAAAATGGCCATCCTGCCTAAAGCAATCCACAGATTCAATGCAATCCCTATCAAAATACCAACGGCCTTCTTCAATGACTAGAGCAAATAGTTCTAAAATTCGTATGGAGCCACAAAAGACCCCGAACGGCCAAAGCAATCCTGAGAAAGAAGAATAAAGATCGGGGGATCACGCCCACCAACTTCAAGTTCTACTAGAAAGCCACAGTAATGAAGACAATTTGGTATGGGCACAAGAACAGACGCACAGACCAGTGGAACAGACTAGACACACCAGATATAAACCCACACATATACGGTCAATTAATATACGATAAAGGAGCTATGGACATACAACAGGGAAATGACAGCCTCTTCAACAGCTGGTGTTGGCAAAACTGGACAGGTACATGTAAGGGAATGAAACTGGATTACTCTCTTACCGCATACGCAAAAGTAAACTGAAAATGGATCAAAGACCTGAATGTAAGTCATGAAACCACAAAGCTCTTAGAAAAAAACATAGGCAAAAATCTCTTGGACATAAACATGAGCAATTTCTTCATGAACACATCTCCACGGGCAAAAGAAACAAAAGCAAAAATGAGTAAGAGGGACAACATCAAACTAAAAAGCTTCTGAACAGCAAAGGACACCATCACTACAACAAAAAGCCATCCTACAGTATGGGAGAATATATTCATAAATGACAGATCCGATAAGGGGTTGGCATCCAAATTTATATAGAGAGCTCACGCACCTCAACAAACAAACAAACAAAAAAACAAATAAGCCTATTAAAAAATGGGCAGAGGATATGAAGAGACCCTTCTCCAAAGAAGAAATTCAGGTGGCCAATAGGCACATGAAAAGGTGCTCCACATCACTAATCAACAAGGAAATGCAAATCAAAACCACAATGAGATATCACCTCATACCTGTAAGAATGTCTATTATGAAAGAGGCAAGCAATACCAAGTGTTCGCGAGGATGTGGAGAAAAGGGTTCCCTTTCGGTGCACTGTTAGAATGTAAATTGGTCCTGCTACTATCTAAAACAGTATAGCTCTTCAATAAAAAATTTAAAATTGCATGATCCAGCAATTCCACTTCTGAGTATTTATCCAAAGGAAGTGAAATCACAATCTTAAAATATCTGCTCTGTTCACTGCAGCATTGTTTAAAATAGCCAGGACACAGAAACAATCTAAGCTAAGTTTCCACTGATGGATGAATGGATAAAGAAAATGTTGTGTCTGTGTATATATACATACACACACACACACACACACACACACACACATATACATATATGCACACACACAATGGGGAATTATTCAGTTACAAAAAAAATGGAAATTCTGCCATTTGTAACAACACGGATGTACCCTAAGTGAAATAAGTCAAATACTGTAGAGTATCACTTATATTTGGCATCTAAAACAAAACAAAATAAAAAAGAGACAATTCATACATGTTGAGAACATAGTGGTGAGTACCAGAGAAGGTGGGGGTGAGGGGTCGGGGGTAGGCACAATGGGTGAAGGTCTAAAGCTGCGAACTTCCAGTTACGAGACACATAAGTCCTGGGATGTAATATACAGCATGGTGAATATAGTTAACAATGTGGATTGTAGATTTAAATGTTGAGAGAGTATAAATTAGAAGTTCTCGTCCCAAGAAGAAAAGCCTCCTAACTACATATAGTGATAAATAGTGATGGATGTTAACTAAACTTCCTGTTGTAATCATTTCACACTGTGTAATAATGGATCGAATCATTATGTTGTACACCTAAAACGAACACAATGCGATATGTCAATATATCTCAAATATAAAACTATGATTTTAGAATTATCTAGCAGCACTTCAAACCTTAAACAGTTCCAGGTGCTCCATCCGGGCGGAGGGCACGGGAAGGGCCGGGGGGCGCTCCGAAGCGGTGTCAGGCGGCGGCGAGGGGCAGGAGCGCCGGGCGCGGGGAGCCGTCGGCGGCCACTCGCTGCAGGAACGCCCCGGTGGCTGTGCTCTCGCCGCCTGGCGCGGCCTCCAGGGAACCTCGGCGGCGGCGGCGGCGGCGGCGGCGGCGAGGCAGGCGCTTTCGGAGAATGGCCCTGGGCAGTCAGCCCGGCGCGCTGCCTGAGGGACGAGGCCGACGAAGCCTGGCGGTTCCATGAGGGAAGACAGCGGCAGCCCCGCAGGGACAAGCGGACGCCGGCCGGGACCTCAAGCTGCTGCTGCTGCTGCCCTCCTCTTCGGTTTCCCTAGATGAAGAAAGAGCGCAATTACTGACTGCCTTGTGGATGGTCACACACCTATTTGATATCTAGCCTGCACTGCAGTCCTTTCACCGTGGTTAGGCAGGAAAATAGGTATAAGTGGGGTGGAAGGAGAACAAAGTTAGCAAAGCCCAAAAGAAAGGACTTAGTAAACCAGTTAAACCTAGAAATCCAGAAAAGACTCAGAGTTAGTAAGTTAATCAGTCACAGTTCAAAAGGTGAACAGCAACTTGGCCTTGAACGTCTGTGAATATTACCCTGATAAAAGAATCTGAGCACAGCCCATGTCTTCATTGTGTCAATTACATCATTCTAAGATTTACTCTTGCCTGCTAAAAGGCCCACCTATGGACAGCATAATACAGACAGGGAGATCCCACCTTAAAGCCAAAACTGCATTTGGAAAAAAACCCAGGAAGTTTAAGAAGAAAAATTCTTTTTTTTTTATTTTGGTATCATTTATCTACAATTACCTGAGCAACATTATGTTCACTAGACTCCCCCCATCATCAAGTCCCCCCCACACATCCCATTACAAGTCATTGTCCATCAGCATAGTAAGATGCTATAGAATCACTACTTGTCTTCTCTCTGTTGTACACCCCTCCCCGTGGCCCCCCTCTACATTATGTCTGCTAATCATAATGCCTGTTTTTTTCCCTTTATCCCTCCATTCCCACCCATCCTCCCCAGTCCCTTTCCCTTTGGTAACTGTTAGTCCATTCTTGGGTTCTGTGAGTCTGCTGCTGTTTTGTTCCTTCACTTTTTTTCTTTGTTCTTATACTGCACAGATGAGTGAAATCATTTGATACTTCTTTTTTCCGCCTGGCTTATTTCACTGAGCATAATACCCTCTAGTTCCATCCATGTTGTTGCAAATGGTAGGATTTGTTTTCTTCTTATGGCTGAATAATATTCCATTGTGTATATGTACCACCTCTTCTTTACCCATTCCTCTACTGATGGACACTTAGGTTGCTTCCATTTCTTGGCTATTGTAAATTGGGCTGCAATAAAACCTAGGAGTGAATATGTCTTTTTCAAACTGGGCTGCTGCATTCCTGGGTACAATTCCTAGGAGTGGAATTCCTGGGTCAAATGGTATTTCTATTTTGAGTTTTTTGAGGAACCTCCATACTGCTTTCCACAATGGTTGAACTAGTTTACATTCCCACCAGCAGTGTAGGAGGGTTCCCCTTTCTCCACATCCTCAACAGCATTTGTTGTTGTTTGTCTTTTGGATGGTGCCCATCCTTACTGGTGTGAGGTGGTATCTCGTTGTGGTTTTAATTTGCATTTCTCTGATGATTAGCGATGTGGAGCATCTTTTCATGTGCCTGTTGGCCATCTGAATTTCTTCTTTGGAGAAGTGTCTGTTCAGATCCTCTGCCCATTTTTTAATGGGATTATTTTCTTTTTTGTTGTTGAGGTGCGTGAGCTCTTTATATATATTTTGGATGTCGACCCTTTATCGGATATGTCATTTATGAATATATTCTCCCATACTGTAGGATGCCTTTTTGTTCTGCTGATGGTGCCCTTTGCTGTACAGAAGCTTTTCAGCTTGATGTAGTCCCACTTGTTCATTTTTGCTTTTGTTTCCCTTGCCCGGGGAGATATGTTCATGAAGAAGTTGCTCATGTTTATGTCCAACAGATTTCTGCCTATGTGTTTTTCTAAGAGCCTTATGGTTTCACGGCTTACATTCAGGTCTTTGATCCATTTTGAATTTTCTTTTGTGTATGGGGTTAGACCATGATCCAGTTTCATTCTCTTCCATGGAGCTGTCCAGTTTTGCCAACACCAGCTGAAGAGGCTGTCATTTCCCCATTGTATATCCATGGCTCCTTTATCATATATTAATTGACCATATATGCTTTGGTTAGTATCCAGACTTTCTATTCTGGTCCACTGGTCGGTGAGTCTGTTCTTGTGCCAGTCCCAGATTGTCTTGATTAATGTGGCTTTGTAGTAGAGCTTGAAGTTGGGAAGTGACATCCCCCCTGCTATATTCTTCCTTCTCAGGATTGCTTTGGCTATTCGGGATCTTTAGTGCTTCCATATGATTTTTAGAACTATCTGTTCCAGTTCGTTGAAGAATGCTGTTGGTATTTTGATAGGGGTTGCATTGAAGATGTAGATTGCTTTGGGCAGGATGGCCACTTTGACAATATTAATTATTCCTAGCCAAGAGCATGGGATGAATTTCCATTTGTCAGTGTCCTCTTTAATTTCTCTTAAGAGTGTCTTCTGGTTTTCAGGGTGTAGGTCTTTCACTTCTTTGGCTAGGTTTATTCCAAGGTATTTTATTCTTTTTGATGCAATTTTGAATGGAATTGTTTTCCTCATTTCTCTTTCTGCTAGTTCATCGTTAGTGTATAGGAAAGCAACAGATTTCAGTGTATTAATTTTGTATCCTGCAACTTTGCTGAGTTCAGATATTAGTTCTAGTAGTTTTGGAGTGGAGTCTTTAGGGTTTATTATGTACAATATCATGTCATCCATCTGCAAATAGGGACAGTTTAAGTTCTCCTTTACCAATCTGGGTGCCTTGTATTTCTTTGTGTCGTCTGATTGCCGTGGCTAGGACCTCCAGTACTATGTTGAATAACAGTGTGGGGAGTGGGCATCCCTGTCTTCCTCCCGATCTTAGGTAAAAAGCTCTCAGCTTCTTGCTGTTAAGTATGATGTTGGCTGTGGGTTTGTCACGTACGGCCTTTATTATGTTGAGGTACTTGTACTCTATACCCGTTTTGTTGAGAGTTTTTATCATGAACGGATGTCGAATGCTTTTTCATCATCTATGGAGATGATCATGTGGTCTGTGTCCTTCTTTTTGTTGACGTGTTGGATAATGTTGATGGATATTCGAATGCTGTACCATCCTTGCATGCCTGAGATGAATCCCACTTGATCATGGTGTATGATCCTGTTGATGTATTTTTGTATTTGGTTTGCTAATATTTTGTTGAGTATTCTTGCATCTATGTTCATCAGGGATATTAGTCCGTAATTTTCTTTCTTTGTGGGGTCTTTGCCTGGTTTTGGAATTACAGTGACGCTGGCTTCAAAGAATGAGTTTGGAAGTATTCCCTCCTCTTCTATTTTTTGGGAAAACTTTAAGGGGAATGGGCATTATGCCTTCTCTATTTGCCTGGTAAAATTCAGCGGTGAGATTCAAGATGGCGGCATGAAAGGTGAGACAGAGAATTCCTCCCCAACCCACATATAATGGGAAAATATCATTAATACAACTAGCCCTAAAACAGCAACAGGTAAGAAGGCTGCACCAGGCTGCATGCAGACCTCAAGAAACAGGGTCATGTACAAAAGCCTTGATCCGGCGGGACCCTAGCCCTTGGCCAACCACAGCTCACCGGCGGGAGGAAGAGAAATGGAGCAGGGAGTCAGTGGAAGCCTTGAACTGCTGAACACCCAGCCCGGAGGTCTGCTTTGGACCAGAGACCTACATTGTGTGGTGCTTTGGAGGTGGCCAGGGTTGGGGAGCTGGGACAGGTGTAGTGCTTGACAGACTGAGATTCCGCACATTTGTGGAGGACGGGGATCCACATCACGCCGCTCTGGGATAAGGGAAAGGCAGGCGGTCTGAGAAGCTTCCTAGCAGCGAGGGGAGAAGGGATAGGTGGACAAGGTTGTCTGGGTGCACTGTGCCCAGCGGGTTGGGAACACTGACGAGCTTCAGGTGCCCCATCCCCCTGGCTGCCTACTCAGCTCTGAGGCCCCCCACCCCACTGTGACACACAGCCTGCTGTAACTTCCTTCCAGCCTGCCGGCACCTACTTGCAAACCAGCAGTCACTGCGCTGGCACCAAGCCAGGCAGAGGCCCCACCTACAATAGCTAGAGACGCGAAGCACAGAGGCTTCTACCTGTGTGCTTTGCCCACTGGCTCTGACACTGGAGAAAGGCACTGCAGCCAGGAATCAGGAAACAGCTCTTTCCTGACCCAAGACACCAGCGCCACTCCCCTATGACCCCCAACCTCACTCTAGGGACTGAGAAGCTCCAGAGACTAGAGCTTCTGGCACTAGAAAGGACCACATAGAACTATGAAACATCAAAGGAAACTGATTCAGAGTGAAATACCACAAACCTCAGCAAAATGACAAATGAAATCAAACTCACCCATCTTCCTGAAAGAGAGTTTAAAATAAAACTCATAAACATGCTCATGGAGGTACATAAAAATATTCAAGAACGCAAGGACAAATTTAAGATGGAGATTCAATCATTAAGAAATTCCATATCTCAAATGAAACATACAAGGGAGGGATTTAAAAGCAGATCAGGTGTAATAGAAGAGAAGGTAAATGGGATAGAAATTGGAATACTAAGAAGCTGAGGCACAGAGCAAAGAAAGG
>JAVSCE010014421.1:0-34303 GCA_032199065.1 Smutsia gigantea | reverse complement strand
TCCAGATGCTTGTGGAAAACAGGGATTCATATCCCGCTGGTCTGGGTGGACAATCAGAGAGACTTCCTAAAAGTGAGAGGGCTGATAAAGGGGCAAGGATTGCACAGAGCTTACTGCTCAGGAGAAAGGGCAGGTAGACAAAATTGTCTGGGTGCACTCTGCCCAGCAGGTTGGGAGCTTAAATGATCTTCAGGTGCTCCATACCCCTGGCTGGCTATGCAGCCCCAAGGCCCCCAGTGTGAAATGCAGCCTGCGGTGTCTTCCTTCTGGCTAGCCTGCACCTGGCTCAGGCTTGCAAACTGGGAACCCCTGCCATGGCGTCAGGCCAGCCAGAGGGAAGCCCCAATTATGGAAGCTACGAACACAAAGCATAGAGGCTTACACCTGTGTGTTTGGCCCACTGGTTCTGGTAGTGGAGACAGGTACAGCAGCCTGGAAGCAGGAACAGCTCTTTCCTCCCCCCCAAGCACCAACACTGCTCCACTGCGACCCCTGACATTGCTCCAGGGCCTGAACAGCTCCAGAGAGTAGAATTTCTGGGCACTAGAGGGCACCAGAGAGAAATTAGGAAATGTCAAAGGAACTTGGTTCAAAGCAAAATTATGAATACACCTGAGAAAGATTCAAATGAAATCGACCTCATGAATCTGCCTGAAAGAGATTTCAAAATAAAAATCATTAACATGATCATGAAGGTACAGAAAAATATTCAAGAACTCAGGCATGAATTTAGGACGGAGATCCAATCATTGAAGAACACAATGGAGGGTATTAAAAGCAGATTAGATATAGTGGAGGAGATGATACATGATATCGAAATTAGGGAAGAGGAATACAAAGACGCTGAGGCACAGAGAAAAAAGGATCTCTAAGAATGAAAGAATACAGAGTGAACTGTGTGACCAATCCAAACGGAACAATATTCATATTGTAGGGGTACCAGAAGAAGAAGAGAGAGAAGAGAAAAAGAGATAGAAAGTGTCTTTGAGGAAGTAATTGCTGAAAACTTCCCCAATCTGGGGAAGGAGATAGTCTCTCAGGCCATGGAGATGCACAGATCTCCCAACACAAGGGACCCAAGGAGGAAAACACCAAGACATATAATAGTTAACATGGCAAAGATCAAAGATAAGGACAGACTATTAAAAGCAGCCAGAGAGAGAAATAAGATCACATACAAAGGAAAGCCCTTCACGTTATCATCATACTTCTTAGCAGAAACCTTACAGGCAGAAGGGAGTGGCATGATGTATTTAATGCAATGAAGAAGAAGGACCTCGAACCAAGAATACTTTATCTGGGAAGATTATCATTTAAATTTGAAGGAGGGATTAAACAATTTCTAGATAAGCAAAAGCTGAGAGAATTTAGCTCCCACAAACCATCCCTACAGTATATTTTGGAGGGACTGCTATAGATGGAAGTGTTCCTAAGGTTAAATAGCTGTCACAAGAGGTAATAAAAAGGAATATACAGAGAGTACAGAATATGATACCTAATATAGAAAGAATGGAGGAGGAAGAAAAGGAGGGGAAAAAAAGAACCTTTAGATTGTGTTTATAATAGCACACTAAGTGAGTTAAGTTAGACACTAAGATAGTAAGGAAGTTAACCTTGAACCTCTGGTAACCATGAATCTAAAGCCTGCAATGGCAATAAGTACATACCTATCGATAATCACCCTAAATGTAAATGGACTGAATGCACCAATCAAAAGACATAGAGTCAATGAATGGATAAAAAAGCACAACCCGTTTATATGCTGCCTACAAGAGACTCACTTAAAACCCAAAGACATACACATACTGAAAGTGAAGGGGTGGAAAAAGATATTTCATGCAACTAATAGGGAGAAAGAAGCAGTAGTTGCAGTATTTGTATCAAATAAAATAGACTTCAAAACAAGAAAGTAACAAGAGACAAAGGACATTACTTAATGATAAAGGAGTCAGTCCAAGAAGAAGATATAACCATTATTAAATACCTATGCAACCAACACAGGAGCACCTACATATGTGAAACAAATACTAACAGAATTAGAAGGGGAAATAGAATGTAATGCATTCATTTTAGGAGACTTCAACACTCCACTCACTCAAAAGGACAGATCAACTAGACAGAAAATAAGTAAGGAAACAGAGGCATTGAACATCTTAGAACTGATGGACCTAACAGATATCTACAGAAAACTCCACCAAAAAGCAGTAGGATACACATTCTTTTCAAGTGCATAAAGAACATTTTCCAGAATACACTATATACTAGGCCACAAAAGGAGCCTCAGAACATTCAGAAAGAATGAAATTGTACCAACCAACTTCTCAGATCACAAGGGTATAAAACTAGAAATAAATTGTACAAGGAAAACAAAAAGGCACACAAAAACATGGAGGCTTAACAACATGCTCCCAAATAATCAATGGATCAATGACCAAATTAAAACAGATCAAGCAATATATGGAGACAAATGAAAACAACAGCACAATGCCCCAACTTCTGTGGGTTGCAGCGAAGGCAGTTCTAAGAGGGAAGTATATAGCAATCCAGGGCAATTTAAAGAAGGAAGAACAATCCCAAATGAAAAGTCTAAATTCATAATTATTGAAATTGGAAAAAGAATAACAAATGAATCCCAAAGTCAGCAGAAGGAGGGACATAATACAGATCAGAGGAGAAATAAATAAAATTGAGAAGAATTAAACAATAGAAAAAATTAATGAAACCAAGAGCTGGTTCCTTGAGAAAGTAAACAAAACAGATAAACCCTAGCCAGACTTATTAAGAAAAAAAGAGAAGGTACACACATAAACAGAATCAGAAATTCAAAAGGAAAAATCACGATGGACACTACATAAATACAATGAATTATTAGAGAATACTATGAAAATCTATATGCTAACAAACTGGATAACCTAGAAGAAATGGACAACTTTCTAGAAAAATACAAACTTCCAAGACTGACCCAGGAAGAAACAGAAAATCTAAACAGACAAACTACCAGCAATAAAATTGAATTGGTAATCAAAAAACAATCCAACAACAAAACTCCCGGACCAGATGGATTCACCATTGAATTTTATCAGACATTTAGAGAAGACATATTACCCATTCTCCTTAAAGTTTTCCAAAAAAGAGAAGAGGAGGGAATACTTCCAAATTCATTCTATGAAGCCAGCATCATTCTAATACCAAAACCAGGCAAAGACCCCACAAAAAAAAGAAAATTACAGACCTATATACCTGATCAACACAGATGCAAAATACTCAACAAAATATTAGCAAACTGAATTCAAAAATACATCAAGAGGATCATACATCATGATCAAGTGGGATTCATCGCAGGGATGAAAGGATGGTATATTTGAAAATCCATCAACATCATCCACTATATCAATAAAAAGGAGAACACCCACATGATCATCTCCATAGATGCTGAAAAAGCATTTGACAAAATTCAACACCCATTCATGACAAAAACTCTCAAAAAAATGGGTATAAAGGGCAAGTACTTCAACATAATAAAGGCCATATATGACAAACCCACAGCCAACATTATACTTCACAGTGAGAAGTTGAAAGCTTTTCCTTTAAGATTGGAAACAAGACAAAGATGCCCATTTTCCCTGCATTTATTCAACATAGTTCTGGAGGTCGTAGCCATGGTAATCAGACAGCACAAAGAAATAAAAGGCATACAGATTGTTGGCAAGGAAGAAGTAAAACTGTCCCTGTTTGCAGACGACATGACATTGTACATAAAAAACCCTAAAGAATCCACTCTAAAACTACTAGATCAAATATCTGAATTTAGCAAAGTTGCAGGATACAAAATTAATACACAGAAATCTGTTACATTCCTATATAGTAATGATGAGCTAGCAGAAAGAGAAATCAGGAAAAGAGTTCCATTCACAATTGCATCAAAAAGAATAAAATACCTAGGAATAAACCTATCCAAGGATGTGAAAGACTTTTACGCTGACAACTACAAGACACTCCTAAGATAAATCAAAGAGGATACTAATAAACGGAAATTCATCTCATGCTCTTGTGTAGGAAGAATTAATATTGTTAAAATGGCCATCCTGCCTAAAACAATCTACAGATTCAATGCAATTCCTATCAAAATACTGACAGCATTCTTCAATGAACTGGAACAAATTCTAAAATTCATATGGAACCACAAAAGACCCCGAATACCCAAAGCAATCCTGAGAAAGAAGAATAAAGCAGGGGAGATATCGCTTCCCAACTTCAAGCTCCACTACAAAGCCACAGTAATCAAGACAATTTGGTACTGGCACAAGAACAGACCCATAGGCCAGTGGAACAGAATAGGAGTTGAGATATTAACCCAAACATATATGGTCAATTAATATATGATAAAGGAGCCATGGATGTACAATGGGGAAATGACAGCCTCTTCAATAGCTGGTGTTGGCAAAACTGGACAGCTACATGTAAGGGAATGAAACCAGATTACTGTCTAACTCCATACACAAAAGTAAACTCAAAATGGATCAAAGACCTGAATGTAAGCCATAAAACCATAAAACTCTTAGAAGAAAATATAGGCAAAACTCTCTTAAATACTAACATGAGCAACCTCTTCATCAACATGTCTCCCCTGGCAATGGAAACAAAAGCAAAAATGAACAAGTAGGACTATATCAAACTAAAAAGCTTCTGTACAGCAAAGGACACCATCAGTAGAACAAAAAGACATCCTACAGTATGGGAGAATATTTTCATAAATGACATATCTGATAAGGGGTTGACATCCAAAATATACAAAGAGCTCATGCACCTTAACAAACAAAAAGCAAATAACCCAATTAAAAAGTGGGCAGAGGAACTGAACAGACACTTCTCCAAAGAAGAAATTCAGATGGCCAACAGGCACATGAAAAGATGCTCCACATCGCTAATCATCAGAGAAATGCAAATTAAAACCACAGTGAGATATCACCTCACACCAGTTAGGATGACCACCATCCAAAAGACAAACAACAAATGTTGGCGAGGATGTGGAGGAAGGGGAACCCTCCTACACTGCTGGTGGGAATGCAAATTAGTTCAACCATTGTGGAAAGCAGTATGGAGTTTCCTCAAAAAACTCAAAATAGAAATACCATTTGACCCAGGAATTCCACTCCTAGGAATTTACCCTAAGAATACAGCAGCCCAGTTTGAAAAAGACATATGCACCCCTATGTTTATCGCAGCACTATTTACAATAGCCAAGAAATGGAAGCAGCCTAAGTGTTCATCAGTAGATGAATGGATAAAGAAGAATGGTACATATTCACAATGGAATACTATTCAGCCATAAGAAGAAAACAAATCCTACCATTTGCAACAACATGGATGGAGCTAGAGGGTATTATGCTCAGTGAAATAAGCCAGGCAGAGAAAGACAAGTATCAGATGATTTCACTCATCTGTGGAGTATAAGAACAAATTAAAAAAACGAAGGAACAAAACAGCAGCAGACTCACAGAACCCAAGAGTGTACTAACAGTTATCAAAGGGAAAGAGACTGGGGAGGATGGGTGGGAAGGGAGGGAGAAGGGGGGAAAAGGGCATTATGATTAGCACATATCACGTATGGGGGGGCACAGGGAAGGTAGTATAGCACAGAGAAGACAAGTAGTGATTCTACAGCATCTTACTACACTGATGGACAGTGACTGTAATGGGGTTGGTGGGGGGACTTGATAATGGGGGGAATCTAGTAATCATAATGTTGTTCATGTAAATGTATATTAATGATACCAAAAATAAATAGATAAATAAATAAATATTAAAAAAATATTCAACAGACCTGTATGGACATTTTTTGAAAGAAATATTGATGGCCCACAGACACATGAAAAGATGCTCAATAGCACTAAATATCACAGAAATATAAATCAAAACCATAAGGAGATATCATCTCATACTGGCTAATATCAACAAGACAAGAAATAACAAGTATTGACAAGGATGTGGAGAAAGGGAACCCTCCTATACTGCTGGTAGAAATATAAATTGGTGCAGCCACTGTGGAAAGCAGAATGGAGGTTTCTCAAAAATCTACAAATAGAAATACTTTATGACTCAGCAATTCTACAACTGGGAATGTACCTGAAGAAAACAAAATCACTTATCTGAAAAGATGTGTGCATCCCTATGTTTATGGCACCATTATTTACAATAGCCAGAGTATGGAAACCACTTAAATGCCTAATGATAGGTGAATGGATAAAAAAGATGTACATATATATACAATGGAATATTACTCAGCCAGAAAAAAGAATGAAATCTTGCCATCTGCGACAACAAAGACGGACCTAGAGGGTATTATGCTAGATGAAATAAGTCAAACAGAGAAAGATGAATATTGTATGATTTCATTTATATGTGGAATCTAAAGAACAAAACAAATGAACAAACAAAACATAGTCTTAAACACAGAGAATAGGTTGATGGTTGCCACAGGGGAGGGGAGTAAGGTGATGGATGAAGTAGATGAAGGGAAAAAAAATAGAATCCTTGGTATGTTGATCAAAGTGATGAATGAAATAGGTGAAGGGAAAAATAAGTAGTGAAAATGTTTGGTATCTTGATCAAGATGATGGCTATATGAATGTATAAACACATCAAAATACACATGTACATTAAGACTTGTGTATTTTATTGTTTGCACCTCAATAAAAAGTATATAAAAGTTGATTAAGCTAAGAAAAAAAGAATGAAACCATTTATAGGATAACAGATCATCTTCTCCCCTCACATCTCACCATCTCATCATTTGGGATCCTGTACAATAACAGGGGATAAGAGCTGAAAGAACTACAAGGTTCAGCCCTTTTAAGGAGACTTCAGGGAGGTCTAAAGATAACAGAACAGAAAAACAAAGACACTACAGGAAATTTAGCCTCTGATACCTACAGTGAACCATAAACATGACCTACCTCCTGGATTGATAATCACAAAACCTCACACTGAAGGCCACTTTACCTCAGTTCCTTTTACCTAATACATCGCAAAAAATGACAAGACAAAAAAAAAATGACTAAAAGGCACAAGCACAGTTGAAGAAACAAAGCAAGCATCAGAATGAGACTTAGATGTAGCAGAGGTATTGGAACTATCAGATCAGGAATTTAAAGTATCCATGATTAATATGGCAAGGGCTCTAATGGAAAAAGTGGACAACATGCCAGAATGCGTGGATTATGTAAAGAGGGAGATGGAAATTTTAAGAAAAAGTCTAAATGAAAAGCTAGAAATTAAAAACAGTGTAACAGAAATAAACATAAAATGGCTGTTAAATACATTAGAAGCATTAGTATAACATGTCATGAAGGAAAGAAAAACCCAAAGAAAAAGATATTTTTGGCTTCTCAGAATGGCTAAATAATCCTTGTGAGGATGTGAGAAATAAATGTACCCTTTTCTTCACTATTAGTACAAGTGCAAAATATTAAAATACAGGATACTTGGCATTACCTATCAAAATCAAAATGTATATTTCATGGATCTTTTAACCCAGTAATCCATTTTCTCAGAATTTTTTTTGTTTGGATATACTCAAAAAATATAATTGATATAATAACATAATCTCCTAAATTGGCAAATAATGCACAGTGTTGTGGGATAATAAAAGTCATGTGGGTTGCTATTCTTGACTCAGGGAACCAGAAAAATGTGGAAACACAGAGCCCTGACCTCAGAGTTGAAATTGCATAACCATACTAGGTGTCCATGAGAGAAAAGGCCCTGACTTGTAATGTTTGCCGGTATGCCTGATGGAAGTCCTCCCATCATGGCCAAGTCTAAGCTACTGAAGTACAGCCACTGAACACAAGATTCCAGGCCTGGGCAAACTTAAACACAAAGAGATCAGATAGAGATTCTAATAAAATCCTTTGCTACACAAATGCTGTCCAGTTGAACTCAGTGAGATAGAATAAAAGAGTTGGACAGAAAGTGAATCCAGGATAGACACTCCAGAAAGATCAGTGGATAATGGAAAATACCTTTTATCTGACACCTGAGACTTTACCTCCTGGCAAAATGGTAGCTACTAATGGGCTAATAGGGTTTTTACAATAATTTATTTCAGCACTGTAACCACAGAGGAATGTCCCATGTGGAAGGAACAAAAATGGAAGTACATAGATGGAGTCATCTTTCAACTTTGATACTGCATGATAGCTGAGTACTATGAGTTGTTTAGTAGTAATCTGGTAACATCTGTAGGGATGATATTGCCCACCTACCTGTTAAAGTGTGAAATATGTACTTCTCTCTCATATAGTTTAGTTCTATATGGCTGATGGAAGTACTCCCACCATGGCCAAGTCTAAGTTACCATAGTAAGTCAAGCCACTGGACACAGAGTTGGGATAAGATGCTCACATTGGGCTCTCACAAGCCCGAGGCAGCTGACTCCAGCATACCACCACCTATAATCTCTCTCAGGCAAGAACACAAGATTTCGGGTACAAGTCTGGGTTACAGGAACCTCCTGTAGTTTAATTATTTCTGAATATAGTTTAATTACTTCTGAAACAAGATAGATGTGGATAGCAGAGACTTGCTTATCTCTTACTAGTATTATTTTCTAATTTCACAGAAGTAATTTATGCAAAAACGTGTTACATTCCTGCAATGTTCCATATGTACTAGACAAAATTCAGGAAAACATCATGGCACAGAAGGAATTAGTATAAGATTCAGGTATATAATGAGTTATAAAAATTATTAAAATTTCCCAGGTGTTGGACCACCTTGGTATCTTTTGGGAGTGAATTTACCCCAGAGAAGGAAGCTCTTTTGTCTTTATGTCCATGATAATGTATTTTTAGACTACAGGAAGGCACCTAGTTTCACTTCTTAAGCTAGATTCTTTCAGATCTGATGATCTCCGTGATAGGCTGCTATTTTAAACTATTCCCTTGAGCTGAATAAGTAGATGAAGTAGAACTATTTTTTCCAGAGAGTTTGTAGAGGATATATTATTTGACCTCTCCTTACTCTTGATAGCTATTTTAAAGAAAAATTGCTCCATTTTAATGTACAACAGCCTAAAGAGATTTCATCATCAGGGAATAATAATTTTCTCAACAAAATTTAGCCCCTTAATATCTTTTGGCCATATGCCCATGTGTATACGTTCAGATATCCCTTATTAGAAAATTATTTTAATGTATCTTCATGATCTAGTAAAAGAGACAAAAAATGTAGTTCAAAAATAGAGGAGAAAAGCTGAACACATTTCATAGTTTTTGTAAGCTGGTCCTGCCTGACTGATTTACTTAAGAATTTTATCAAGGACAGCTGGAATTGTCACTGATTGATATCAGTGAAAATGGAGGGAACTGGAGTAATTCGTGAAGTTATCTGTGAAGATAGAGCTGTAACTATAAGTGGTCACCGTTAGCCACTCAGTCCTTGCAGCCACTGGATTATTAAATAATTAGACTGTTATTAGAGTACTAGAACATTATTAGAACAAGAGGAATCTATGAAATGAAGTGTGGAGAGTGAGAGGATTGTCCAGTACAAATAAATTAGCCATTTTGATGAATACTTCCCTTTTTATAACGGGATATCCCTGAGATACTTGAATTAGGTAAAAATAGCTTTGAAAATATAATTTCTTTAGAATTGTGCAGCATTGTTTAGAGCCAGTGGTACCAAGTGACCTCATGCTGGTCATGTGGTCCAACAGTAATAGTTTCCCTCACAAACCTGTAAGTGGACAGACAAACCAGAGCCAGTTTCAGGGGCAGAAATCACATTCTCAATACTGACATTCAGGGGGCATATACTAGGATGGCCTCGAGGTGTTCATGGCCATTTCTCCTCTGGTCAGTCTGGTGTCTATTCTGATGGGTCAATATCTCTACTTTATCAGCTGATGGATATTATGAATATAAATAATCCTTGTATATAAAAATACAGTGTAAGCCAATGAGATAAACCACGCAGGTGACAGAATTTGGAAGATTAAAAACAAAAATTTAAAATTAAGTAAACTGAGATGAATTCCTGGTGTTCAACACAAAATGTGGTATAGCTTTGAACTTACACTGATTCTTCCAAAACTTCAAAAATAGCATCAGGTCAGAGCTAATGGATTGCTAATCCTAAATTGTTGACTGCTTTGGTATTATGAGACTTCAGGTTCTTTTAGCCTGCTGGTTCTCATTTCTTCTTCATTTAAGAGTAACCTTGAGTTTAGGAAATATATGAACACACAAGTCCTACCTCAGACTGGTTGAACAATAGTTTCTGAGAGTGGGGCACAGTGACAGGTAATTATAAAAGTCCCTCATGTCATTATAATTATAGCCAGATTTTAAAACAAGTCTAATTCTTGATATTAAGATCATGTCTGAGTACTATCACTAGCTAAATTGTATCTTTGCAAAATTTTTATATTTAAATACTAACCCTCAGTACCTCCAACTGATCTTATTTGGAAACAAAGTAATTATGGAGGTAATTGGTTAATATGAGGTCATATGAGAATAAGATGGGCCCTTGATATCACTGGTGTCTTTATAAAATGGGGAAATATGGACCCAGACACATATCCAGGGAGAATGCCCTGTGAAGAGGGAGGGGAGGCAGAGATCACGCTGACCCAGCAGAAGACAAGGAACACCAAAGACTGCCAGGAAACCATCAGAGTGCCGGGGAGACGCCTGGAACAGATGCTCCCTCACAGCCTCAGAAGGACCAGTCCTGCTGACATCTTGATCTTAGACTTCTCGTCTCCAGAACCACGAGACGATATATTTATGCTATTTAAGCCACCCAGTTTGTGGTATTTTATTACAATATCCCTAGCCAACTGGATATCCCTGAGATATTTGAATTAGGTAAGCGAAGGGTTCAATCTCTCCTTTTGCTTATCTCTAAGTCTTGTTTTACTCCTGTGTTGAATCTATTGATCATTGAGTTCCTCTCCAACTCTTTACACAATTCAGACGAGCCTCTGCTTTCTCTCTGCTTTCCCACAAAAATACAAAACAGCCCATCATTTTTCCTAGCTCTGTTTCCAGTTTGGCAACAAATTATCTTAGTTTCTTCACTAGAATATCATTTATTCATATCCAGGCAGTACACAAAAACTGTGGTTGTCAGGAATGATGTCCTTTACATATGTTTCCCTAATCTTTTTAACACTGTCAGAAGAAATAAATTTTTAAACACATTGAATGTGCAGTCAGGTGCTACTATGCCTTAAGCTTCCTATCAGGATGTACTCAAGACACTTCCAGGTGAGGTCTAGGAATATGTTAGGGATGCCCCATTCTAACATACTGAGAATGGTGCTCATTTTGTTGTCTGAGGAGTAATTCTCATAGTGACACTTCTGGGAAACCAGTCATTTTATAGAGTGAAAATGCACACTTACACTGTGGGTGTAGGGAACAACACATGGAAGAGATCTGGATATAGCTTTTATACTACAGAAGTTTTTAATTAATGCAAATGTCATAATTTAAGGCTCAAGATGAGAACAGGGAAGTAAAAGAACAGAATAATGGCAGCAATTGGTAACAGCAACATGGCGTGGACAAGTGTGCAAGGTCCTTGTGGGAGGATAATAGACTCTGTAACAACAGAAGCAGGAGGGGAGGAGGAAATGTCGCTTATAAGGTCATGTGAACAAAATAGTATAATCAGATGCCTCGGGTAAACAAGTATGGTAAAGAGAGAGGTCATGAAGGAAAAGATGCTGCTGGGAATATCACCATGGTTTAATAGGAATGGGTACGAAGCTAGGTCACTGTCAAGGAATGTTTGCGATTCTAAGTTAAAAACAAACAACAAATAAATAAAGAATAAGTGAGAATGTAAAATAAAGTGCAACACTGACTTATCCTTTACTAAAGAAAATGTGGTTTAGTCATGATATCACATGTACTCTCAAATGAATGCCTTTCCTTACTTAAGCTGAATTTTAATGACCTGAAAATGTATTAGTAACATCACAAATTGAATCTACACAGAATACTCAGGACCCTTCGGTCCCTGTTAACTGAGGTATTATTACTTGTCTTACGGGAGGGAAAGAGGAGGGTTTTTTTTACTGGCATTTGAAGTTGTAACTTTCACCTTCTTTCTATCCTTTTCACTAAAATTTCCTTAGTAAAATTCAGACTTTTTGTTTTATCTGTAGCTTTATATGTTATTAGAGAGTTTTACAGAAAAGATATCTTTGGGTTTTTTTCGCTATATCAGTGACTGATACAGTCCACCAAATGTTTGTGGTTCTGCCCCCATCTGGGTATTGTGTAGAGTTTCTAGTCCCTTTGAAATTAAGTGTTGCCATTTAATTTGCTTTGGACAATGAAATGTGCAGAGTATGCCAACAGTTGCATGGAGTTAGGAGTGTTAGGAGCCAAAGCAAAAATTGCCATGCCCTCTTTCCTAACCTTGGTGACCATGGAAGGATATGCTGACATGGGAACTCCAGCAGCCTGGGTTCCTGAGTGACTGCCATGGGCGGACACCCTGCCCCTGCCTACAGCCCCATCCAGGGGTGTGTGATGGACAGGTAGCATACACAATAACATAAATACATGATTTTTAAGCCACTGAAATTGTAGGATTGTCTGTTTCTTGAGCATAATGTACCTTATATTGACAGGTAGGAACATTATGAAACCTCTTGTCATCTTAAAGTGCTTCAAAACATAAAGGTGGTCTTAAAGATTTAAGAGTATCAGTTTCTACACAAAAGCAATTAACAGTGAATTATCTTTTAACGCCTCACTAAAGGAAAAGCAAAAACAGAAAGCAAAATAAAACTTTACCTATCTGTATGAATTTGTGAATTTCTGCAGAAGAATATTATATTCTTTTAGAATCAAAACCAATGAATTTTAAAGTATTCTCAGATATTCAAAAGAAATCAAAGAAATTTAAATTTTTTTCTCTGTAAATTTATAAATTTTTGCTTGTTTTCTCTCTCCCAATAACAACCCATTTTCTGGAATAAAACAAGATTCTTTTAGCACTCTATAAATAGTGGTGCAGACTTACTGGATTTTAATAACCGTATGGAATCCTTACAATATACTAAGAAGTAGCAGTGTAATCTGTCATACTAATGTATTTACTTATATCCTCCCACCATTTCAGAATAGATTTGTACTAGCATAAAGAACAAGCATAAAGCTAACTGAACAGCTAAAATCAGTATAATGTCACATTTGAATTAAAATCCTGTTAAACATTCAAACCCATTGGAAAGCATCTCAAATCTTTTCTGAATTATGTTTAAAAAATGATAAAGGAAAATTGCAATTATGAAATAACACAGTAAGATTCCAACCAACAGGATGGCACATCCTTTGACGCTGTCTTCCCACTTGGCTACCACGACCTCATGTGGCTCAACAACTTCTTAGCCTTGCAAATCACTCCTCAATACTCTCTCCTAAAATGAGCTCATTTCTGTACCCTTTTTTCTTTGAATTGTCCTTACCAGATCTTTACTTAAGTTAGTGAATTTATATTTGGAGCATCCTTTAATACATTTCTCCATCTCTTACCTAGATCAACACAAATAATGGCCCAAAAGTTGATCAGACAGAAGAAATGCAATAATATGAGAAAATTTTATGGTTATTAAAGTATACAAGCAAATGTCAATATTAAACAGAGTAACTATTCAGAAAATATCACATTAGCCTAGAATATAAATTGAAATAATTTTCACTTATTCCTATATTTTAAATTCTATTAATTGATGTACAGAATGCTCTGTTTAATTAAATTTGTTTCTCTCTATTTGATCATGTTTATTTAATACCTTCCTAACCATCCCAAGTGTGGGCCTTGACTAAATGAGGAAATTTGTCAGGCTTCTAAACTATCCTTCTATGTGTCCCCAAATTAGGTTTATACTGCCACTGACATTATTGTCTTTTTTTCCCCAGACTTTATTATTTACTTCCTATGACATTTAGTTTATAAAATAAAAAGATTTAAAACTATATTTCTATATATAGAAAAAATTTAAAACTGTATTTCATTCCTAATAACTAAGTTTTGGAATGTTAAAGCACAATATCGATAGATAATTGCAAGCCCTAAGTTTAAGTGAGATCACTCTTCAGAAATTTAACATGAACACTGTTAGTTCATCCTTTTACGATTTCTATCAAGTGAGCAGTTGGTATCTATATTGTCTTCTCTTAGGTATTCTAAGAAGAAGCCACATGGCAGCATTTCATATTTCACAAACTAAATGACAGTACAGAAGTAGTTTCCCATAATGGAGGTGCTTTGGGGAGTTTAGAGCTGTTATATGACCCATCAGCTTCAAATAATTCAGCCACTGGAGATGAAGGGTAATGTCTCTTGTTGAAAGCACAGTTGAAAGATTTTGATGAGAAAATTTTCAGAAACTCTCTGCATAACATATAGTGCAAAACTGTGACAGGTTTACATTACTCACTTCTACATAATGGCTACGGGAAAACAAATCAACAAGAAATTGCTATAGAAAAAAAGGGGTGCACAGGATGGAGAGTAGGGAAATTCTATGACTGAAGCTAATAGACTGGCTTTTAGGTACAGAGAATGCTTCTTTGAAGACCTTCAGAATCAAATGAACTACAATAAATTATATCTCAAAGAGAAATCTGATTCTCCTGGTGTGCTAATTACCACCAGAACTATATAATCACTCTGTGGAAGAGCATTCATTCTTTGTGGCCTGCAGAATGTCATGTACTGAGTTTGGCTTAAATAATAACCTGGGACTTAGAATACCTTATTATCAGGGTAAATACTGATTTAGCATTGTCCAAAGTTAATCTCTAATTCTACAATCAATATTTCAAAATCGATAAATCAAAATTTATTTTTTCAATACTTAATGTTCTGGAAACAATGGTACTTAATAAATATGTTTATGACTATCAATTTGCCTTTTTTTTTATAAGCATACGATTGGTCCATTGAAAGAAGAAGCCATGGTGGGAGTATCTTCCACTGAAATTTGCCTATCAATTTTACAGTGCCCTAGTATAAGCAGAAGATAATTTATGGAGTGAAGTAATACAAATAATTGAGTAAAGGATGCATGTAGAAAAAAATAACAACTACCTTTGAGTGGGAAAATGGAAGAGATCATTCTGAATCTTGAAAATAATTCATATGCTATAATTTGTGTGGCCATCTTTTCATTTAGACTCTTCTAATAAGCTTTCCTCTAATCTCCCTCTGGGAGTCTAAATAAAAAGATGGCCACACAATTTGATATATTTTCTTTCTTTTTTATTATATTTCTATTTCACGTAGATTTAGGCAACTCCATCTTTTTCTTTCCCTCACACATTTTCAATTTTCCATTCTCAAAACAACACAAAAAGTCAAACACAAACAATTATACTGCTATTATTTGCAGAGTTCCTGAGGTTCAGAGGAGTGCCTGGTTTTCAGCAATCCATAAGAGCATACAAGTGTAACAACTATTGACACATTTAGGTACTACTTAGCAGACCAATGATTTGTTTTTATGGGAATTAAATTGTAAATGCAACTTATATGAAATGGTTTGAATTGTAACATTGATGAAAATGCATTTGCTAAGTGATTCCTTAAATTACTTTATGTAGTATCAAACATCTGCATTTAGTGGGATTCTATTTGGCTGAAAAATAAAAATTTCTAAACCACAACTTTCATGTCTGACGATGATAATGTATGGGAAAACTTGGAATTGCATGACAATCTAAATGCATTTTCGTTTAAAAACCAAATGGTATGATTAGTATGTGACACAGATTGTACTGCTTAAATGATACATTCTTTCTGAAGATATATGAATGCCCTCATATACATTCTCACTTATAAAGCCAAATGATACACAGCACTCTGATAAATGTTGGGTTATGAGAAGATAACTCCTGGATCTACTTTTCAAAATGATCAACTCTGATAATAAATTGTCCTACAAGATCATGGGGAAATAGTGAAATATCATTCCTTGATTTCCTTGAAAAGTGAAGGAAAAATTCAATATTATATTGTTCAGTAATTTTATATTGCTAGTTCATCAAACATTAAGTTTAGAGTAATACAAATTGGTACAAGAGTCTATAGATGGTATATTTATCAAGTTGTTTGGGATACAACAGAAATTCAAGCAGGCATTTCTTACCAAAGAAACCTAAAGGAACATAATGTTTATCATAATCAATCTTAATGAAGATTAGTTTTAGAGATGTATAAATATCTTAGTATAAAATAGCTCCACAAACAACATCCCATGAAATATTAGTACATTTGTGTGTATTACCATCAATAATAATCTGTTGGAAGGAAATGTGACTTCATATGGTACCAATCAGAGATTATCTTTACTCAAGCCCTCTCCTATTCCTATAGCTCACAACTTCCTCAATTTAAGCAAAATTATTTTGATTTTTGGTATCATAAAACTTTTATATTTTTATAATCATTAGAATAATATTTTGGCATTTTTTCTTTTAGTCAATGTAACCAACGTCATTTCAAATATTTATTGCCTATATGCAGCAGCATCACAAACAAAAGTAGAGGAACAGAAGCAGTGTGCTGAATTGTATGGTTCCTATTGGCACTTGCTGCAATTCCTAACCAGTGTCTGTAGCTAAGACTCTATCTTTACTTCGCTCATTTCCTTATTTCTTAATCTCCTTTTAATTCTCAATATTCATTGCCAGTCAGACCAAAATATTTTCTTCATGATAGAGGTTTTGTGGCATTTATAGCTTATGAATTATTTTCAAGATTCAGTCTTAACATATCTCTGGAATTGTAGCAAGTGACAGTAGGAATTAGCACAGACCTGGAAGGTGTGTGTGAAGAGTAGGCTGAGACAAAAGAGCTCATCATCAGATCAATAGTCAGATTAAGATTCTTGAGACATATTCAAAGAAAACAGGCATATAATCCTAGGGAAAAAAACAACCACATTCATACACTGTTTAGGAATTTCCTTCAACATATTCAGTTTTTTAAATATAAAGTGCTCATTAGCTGGCAAAAACCTGGGCACTAAATAATTCAAAACTTTTATTCATAGGAAATTTATGCTAAAACAGATAATGATCTGTCCAGGATCACATAGATAATGATTGGATAAATCAGATTAAGTATTTTGACGTACAGTATTTTTCTAGTGTGAACAACATGATATATGTATATAATCTATTAAAATATGCTAAGATGGCAGTAGTGAGATTTCAGTTAAACCCACTTTACAAGGGTATCAAATTGATAACCAATTTATATAGGTACAAATGATAATATATATCAAAGGCCTTAAATATTTTCTTTCCCTCTTAAACAGTAATTCCAGTTCTTGAAATTTATCACAAAATATTTCATAGATGTGTGGAAAGATATATGTACAGAGATGCACATTCTAATAAATAACTATCTATACAGTGATCTGTAGAGCACAGTTTACTTCTAGAAATTGTTCCCCAAGGTGGCTCACATCCACATAAGTATTGTGGGTCTGCCTGTTATTATAGAATGCCAATCCCGGGACTAGAGGTTCAACTGACTGAAGCCAAAGCAATTAAAATCCTTCACTTATATACTTTGAATTAGAACTAAATAAAAAGGAGTTGAGGTGTGTGTGTTTATGCATAGATGTGCACCTGTGGACATTGTGTGTGTGTAAGAAACTGTGAATTATGCCTTGGCTTTTGGTGGTGGAAGACAGTGTGCATTCCAAGGACATGAAATTTATACACAGAAGGAGGAAATTGAGGTTGAAATTCAGAGAAAGGTGGAAATGGAGCATATAGACACACACACACACACTCCACACACAACACTCAAAGAGAGAGAGAGAGAGGGAGGAAAAGAGGTCCTTAAAGAATGAGTCCCTTATTCAGTTTATTCATGAAACATTGCTGCATTTTACAGTGGTTTGGATTTTCAACTCTTCTTTCATTTACACAAAGTACACCAGTTTTCCTTGAATAAATTACTCTTTTCTCTAGGCTAGCTTGGGGTCAGTTTCTGTGATTCACAACGAATAGTTCTATCTTATACAAAGAATTATTCATATTAGCAATAAAGGCTTAACTCTAGGTAAAGGAGATAAAGTATATAAAATCATACAATGAGTTTTTATACATCCCTTAAAAGTCATGTTTTTAAGATTATTTAATAAACTATGAAATTCTTCTAATTATAATACCAAGTGAAACTAAGTGAGATACAAACAGCATATATAGTATAATTCTTTGGAACTCTAAAATTATAAAGCATTTACAAAGAAGAATACCAAAAAGAACTTGTCAAATCATTAACAATGGTTATTTCATGTATTGGGATTATAGTCAATGTTTACATTATCCTTTTGTTTTTGAACAATATATATTTCTTTTATAATAACAAAATAAGTATTATTTAAATTGTACTTCTGATGAAAAGACATTTATTATTTTAAAAAGGTAAATTAAGTTCAATTGATCTCAGTACAACCAACTTAAAAGTTTTGCTGTATTTTTTATCTCCCATTCTGCTCCAGAATCAACTACATATACATTTCTGTACATTTGGTTTTTCTTAATATTTGAAAGAATGGACCAGATTTAAAGGTCAATACTAAAACAGCCAAATCATTGGCAGAATCTTTTATTTATTAAAGATTCTCTTTGTCTGTGTATGATGTTCATGTAGTCTCCTAGTGCCTCCTCCAGTTTAAGCACTGAAATATAAGAAATAACAAAACTGGCTCATGGGTTTATGATGATCACTACCATAATTTGGCATTTAGAAGTGCAGAGAAATTAGTATTTAATTGTTATGTATGAAGAGTGAGTACCATAAAAAATACAGAGAAACAGAGAGTGTGTATTGTCTCTGCCTAGAAGACAATGAATCACTTTCTCTTCATAAAGACGTGAGATCATAACATTGGAAAGTACCTATATATCATCGGAAATGTGTTAGATTCACAGTTTTAAGCCAAAGCCTACAAACTTGGAAAATACTTGAGAAATGCATAAGAGCTTTATAAGCTTGATAATTGCTGTTTTAGTTCTTTACAAGCTATGTACCGTGGGACTTTATAGCACTGCTATGAGGTAGGTATAAACTCCATTTGTATAGGTAGGGAGATAAGTAGCTTGCCTGAAGGTACATAGATAGAACCATTATTTGGTCTCAGATATGTCAGTTTCCAAATCCTATGTATTTAGACATCAGCACTGCCGAGTTCCTTTATTAACTCAATAGCATGTGTCATAGAGGTCCACTCCCTCTGCCCACAGCCTTGAGCACACAGTAGATGCTGATCATGCTAGGATGGGAGTACCATGTCTCCAGGAAGTTTGTCAGCAAGTGTCTAGGGATGCTTGTGTTATACTGATCAGTGGATTTGAGAACAGCTGTGCCAATGTGCAGAATGTAGAGTGGCAGCTTATCTGAGTAAGTCAGAGGTGCTGGGATGGGAACTGTAGCTGGTATTTTGAGAAGTAACAATACTCCAGACACTGCATAAAGTACTTAAATTAATGAATTTAATAGTGAAAATAGTTCTATGAAGTAGGTACTACTATAGTTGGCTTCATACTACAGTTTAGGAAACAAAAACAGAAGAGGAAAACCAGGTTTCTCTAATGTCACATAGCAGATACTGGAATCAGGATATGAATGTACACACTATGGCTTCCCTCTTAACCAACACACTGCACTATCCTTTAGTGTACTTTCCAAACACACCATTGAAGTTCACTTAGTGGATATTTCAAAGGTCCACAATTCCAACACATTCTGAGCCTCTGCTTTTTAGTTCACAAATGTTTCTTTCATCATTGCCACTGTTTTGTGTATTTTTTTTTGTTTTTGGTCCCCATGGATTTATGGCTTAAAATTACTTTTTATTTTCATATTTCTTGAGTTTTGAAGGAAGCAGGTATAAATATGTGTATTCATCCCAATGTACAATTGAGAAATTTTCAGTTCAAAAATCATGAAAAGGAAATATAAGTAGCAGTGGAAAAGAGAAATGAAAAAGAATTATAACTGCTGAAGAAGAAAAACTAAAGTTAACAAAATTTATCTAGTTTCTCTGAGCACAAGTAGAAACGTTTAGTCTAGCAGAGCGTCTTATCCCTTCATTGCAAATGCTGAGACTTCTAATTCTAGTTAAACAAACAAAGCAAAAAATTAACCTAGTACAGTAAAGAAAAGTTCTAACAAACAAATTGGCAAAGTTGCGAATAATTTTATGGTTCACACTCTTTTTAAATGTTATGGAATTACATTTTCTTTTTTGCTGCATTTTCTCAAATGATACATTACCAAATAGGAAATGCTGAGAGCTAATCTACATATTAGATGGATTGGTGCAAGAGATACAATGGTTGTTATTTTAATGTATTTAAAATACATTCAAAATGAACTAGAACTAAGGAAAAATGAATTATTTTAAAATTATGCACAAGAAATTATTAAGATAATTTTCAGTATTTTTAATATACAAAAGAAACATTTTAATTCAAATATGCAAACGGTGTTTTTTAATCCTATTTTTAATTTTCCTTTGTGTTTGTATACATGACCTCTTAATAACCAAATTTAGACATATAACAAGGTGCCACTTTGGATGTCAATCTTTAATAACAATTTTACTATAAGAATTCTAGTTAACCATTTCTTTGTAAGCTTACTTATTAAATCAGAAAACATTTTAAATGTTGCATTATATTCCTTTCTTTAATAAATAATATATAATATTTCAAGACTGCCATTTTAATTGAAGACAACAAAGACCATATACTTAAATCTTACCCCTTTTTTAATATTATTTAAGCTTTCCCTCTGTAAAATACAGTTTTCCGCATTCTCCATTTTGCAAAGATCACTTTCTACATTATATCAATGAAAAGTGTGCCTTGATAAACCTGATGATTTTTATCATATTTGTTATGCTGAAATACTCAATGGGGAGTTACACATTACTCAAGGAAACCCCTTTCCTTAGCTTAGGAAGAGATTAAGAAATACCTGACTACCTATCGTGTTTCTTGGACATATGATTTCAAGATCCCAAATGAAGATAAAAGCATCCTGGGGAAGATGGTGGAGTAGAGAGAGACTATCCCACCCATACACCAAATCTACACCGACACACAGAGCATTTCACCCTGAAGAAGAATAAAGACTGAAGTGAACACCTTCTATACAATGGGAAAGATCACACAAAAAAAAACAAAATAGCAAGAGAGACAGAGACACGGTAACTGAGGGAACCCCACCCCCAACACAGTGACCATCATGGGTGGATAAGGGGTATCCCTGAGAGACACAGGCATGGACTCCCTGCCCTGAGGTACAGCAAAAAAGCCTTGCAGTTTGAAGTGCATCTAGACCATAGTGAAAGATACTAAACTTCAGAACTAAACATCCACCACTTGGCAAGGACACCACTGGAGGCAATCCAGGATGAGAGGAGCTGGCCGGTGCTACTGTTTATGCTCCTTCTGCAAACTCACAGGGTACATGAATCTTCAGGCTGGTGCTGCCAAGGCAACTCCCTGGATCACGGTAGGAGAACATGTATATGGGACTGACTCCTGGCTACCAGCTAGAGTGAGTGGGCACCAACTCAGGGATTCCAGGGGCCATGGGGGAGCTTAACTCATATGGTGTCTAGTCCTGGCTACCAGCAGGACCATGGATGCTGATGCAGGAATTCCCAGAGTTTGCAGGGGCTAAAGGGAACAAGTACGAAGCCTGACTCCACACCATCAGGAGTACCTGGTGGGCACCTGCCATGAAAATTCCCTAGGGCAGTTTCAAAAGGCTCAGAGTGTTCCCAGGCATACTGGTGAGGAGGCACAGGGGACTCAGCTGGTGCCAATCCAGGAGTTACTAGGAGTGTACCAATAAGCCATTGCTGGCCCACTACCTTCCCCTGCCAGCACAGAATGTACAGAGGTCCTCCCAGGAGCCCCTCAAATGGATCACCAAGGCCACATCCACAGTACCATGCAATGGGTGTCCCAGAACCAGGAAAAGACCATCTCACATTTAGTTGACCTCCAGCTTGCCAAAGCCATGAGATATGTGCAGTCTACACCTGGGATTGTCCTACACAAGGCTAATACTTCAAGACTGGAGAGCAAGCCCTTTCAATTAATTCGAAGAACCAAGCACAGAAAGTCACACAAAATGAGGAGACAGGAATGTGCTCCAAACAACAGAACAAGAAAAAAAAAACAGAAAAATACTAAATGAAACAGTTAACCAATTTGTGTGATAAAGAATTTAAAGCAATGGTTATAAAGATACTCACTGGACTGAGAAAACAATAGTGAAACTCAAAGTAGACCTCGAAAAAGAGATAGAAAGTCTAAAAAAGAACAAATTAGAGATGAAGATTCAATAGATGAAATAAAAATACTCTGGAGTGTATGAACAGCAGACTAGAGCATGCAGAAGAACAGATCAGTGACTCAGAAGATAGAGCAATGGAAAGCACTCAAACTGAACAACAGAAGGAAGAAAGAATTAAAGCAATGAGATAGGACAAGAGAAATCCGGGACAACATCAAACATCCTAACATCCACATTATAGAAGTCTGAGAAGGAGAAGAGTGAATGGAGTGGAAACCTTATTTGAAGAGATACTAGCTGAAAAGTTCCCTAACCTGGGGAAGGAAACAGTCTACCAGGTTCAGGAAGCACAGAGAGCTCCAAACAAGATGAACTCAAGCAGGTCCACACAAAGGAACATCTAATCAAAATTTCAAAGATCAAAGACAAGAAAGAATCATAAAAGCAGCAAGAGAAAAGCAATGAATTATATATAATGGAAACCCCATAAAGTTCTTAGCTGATTTTTTTCTGCAGAAACTCTACAGGCCCGAAAGGAATGGCATGATACATTCAAAGTACTGAGTGGGATAAAAAACCCCAAACCAAGAATACTCTACCCAACAAGGTTATCATTCAGAATTGAAAGAGAGGTCAGGAGCTTCAAAGATAAACATGTTAAAAGAGTTCACAAATACTAAACCAGCCTTACAAGAAATGTTCAAGGAGTTTCTTCAAAAGGAAATGCAAGACCCTAATGAGAAGCAAGAAATTTAAGAAAAGGATAAATTCCTCCTAGTAAAGCAAACATATAGCAGAGTTAGTAGATCAATTACTTAAAAGCTGGTATGAAGGTAAAAACACAAAAGTAGCAAAAGCAATTACATCTGAAACTTACTTAAGGGAATCACTTAAAAAAAGTTGAAAAAGAAGATATTATATATGTAAAACGGGGGGAAAGAAATATAGTGCTGTTAGAATGTGTTTGAACTTAAGTAACCTTCAGCTTATTACAGATTGTTATATTCATAGGATGTCATTTAAGAAACCCATGGTAACCACAAACCAAAAACTAGTAAGAGATACCCAAAAAAGAATGAGAATGGTACCCAACCATAACACTAAAGAAAGTCATAAGATACAAGAGAAGAAAGCAAGAGTGGAAGAAAGGATCAGAGAAAAACAAAGAAAGAAACAAAAACATGTAACATTTAACAAAATGGCACTAAGTACATAGTTATCAATAATTACTTTAAAAGTAAATGGCCTAAATGCTCCAAACAAAAGATAAAGGGTGACTGAATGGATAAAACCAATACCCATCTACTTGCTGCCTACAGTAGACTCACTTCACACCTAAAAACACACAAAGACTGAAACTGAAGGGCTGGAAAAAGATATACCATGAAAATAGGGACCCCTCCCAAGAAAGCTGAAATTGCAGTACTTAGACAAAATAGATTCAAAACAAAGAAAGTAACAAGAGACAAACAATGACATTATATAATGATAAAGGGATCAGTCCAACAAGAGGATATATCATAAATATCTATGCACCCAACATATGAGCACCTAAATATATAAACCAAATACTAACAGACCTAAAGGGAGATCTTGACAGTAACATAATAGTAGGGGCCTTTAACACTGTACTTACATCAATGGATAGATCATCCAGGCAGAAAATAAAAAAAGGAAACAGAGGCATTGAATGACACATTAGACCAGGTGAACTTAACAGATGTATATAGAACATTCCACCGAAAAGAAACAGAATACACATTCTTCTCAAGTGCACATGGAATGCTCTCCAAAATAGGTCACAGGTTCAGAGACAAAACAAGTCTCAACAAATTTAAGAAGACTGAAATTGTATCAAGCATCTTACTTAGGCCACAATGGCATGTAAATAGAAGTCCAGTACAAGAAAGAAACTGAAAAAAACACATGGAGACTAACCAACAATAATCCATGGTTCCAGGAGAAGATCAAAGAGGAAATAAAAAAATACATGGAGAGAAATGAAAACAGAAACAACAGTTCAAAAATATGTGGGATGCAGCAAAAGCAGTTCTAAGAGGTACATTTATAGCAATACAGGCTTACCTCAAGAAGCAAAAAAAAAGCTCAAATAAACAATATAACCCAACAACTGAAGGAACTAGAAAAAGAAGAACAAAAAAAAGTCCCAAAATTAGTAGAAGGAAGGACATAATAAAGATCAGAGTGGAAATAAATAAAATAGAGATGAGAAAACAATAGAAAAAAAGTAAATGAAACCAAGAGCTGGTCATTCAAGAAGATACAGAAAATAGACAAACCCTTAGATAGACTTATGAAGAAAAAAAGAAGACACAAATAAAACCAGAAATGAAAAAGGAAGTTACAATGGACACAACAGAAATTCAAAGAATTATAAGAGAATTTTATGAAAAATTATATGCTAATAAATTGGACAACCTAGAAGAAGTGGACAAGTTCCTAGAAAAGCATAATCTTCCAGGACTTACCCTGGAAAAAGCAAAGTCTGAACAGACCAATTACTAGTAATGAAATCGAACGTGTATTAAAAAAAATTCCAAAAAACAAAAGTCAGGGCCAGATGGCTTCATGGGTAAATTCTACCTAACATTAAAGAAGAGTTAATACTCATCCTTCTTAAGGTATTCCAAAAAAATAGAAAAGAAAGGAATACTTCCTAACTCATTCTATGAAGCCAGAATCACTCTAATACCAAAACCAGACAAAGACACTATGAAAAAAAGAAAACTATAGAATACCCCTAATAAACATAGATACCAAAATCCTCAACAAAATAGAAAACTACATTCACAAATATACCAAGAGGATCACTAGTCACAACCAAGTGGGATTTATTCCAGGGATCTAAAGATGGTACAATGTCAGTAAATCAATGTAATACACCACATTAATAAAAGGAAAGATAAAAATGATATGATCATCTCAATAGATGCTGATAAAATTTTTGAGAAAAATCAACATCCATTCATGATATAAAGTCCCAACAAAGTGGGTATAGAGGGAACACACCTCAACATAACAAAGGCCATATACAACAAACCCACAGTCAACATCATACTCAATGGCAAAAGCTGAGCTTTCTAAGATCAGGAACAAGACAAGGATGTCCACTCTCACCACTTTTATTCAGCATAGTACTGGAGGTCATCATCTACAGCAATCAGACAAGACAAAGAGAAAAAAGGCATCCACATTGGTAAGGAAGAAGTAAAACTGTCACTATTTGCAGATGACATGATGTTATATATAGAAAACCCTAAGACTCCATCAAAAAACTGTTAGAACTAATAAATTGATTTAGCAAAGTTGCAGGATACAAAATCAATATACAAAAATCTGTTGCATTCCTATATACTAACAATGAATTGGCAGAAAGAGAAATCAAGACAATTCCATCAAAATTTTATACAGTAAGAATAAAATTGCATCAAAAAGAATAAAATACCTAGGAATAAACATAACCAAGGAGGTAAAAGGCCTGTACTCTCAAAACTGTTAAGAGACTGAAGAAAGAAATTGAAGAACAAGTAAATGGAAACCTATCCCATGTTCATGGATAGGAGAGTTAATATTGTCAAAATGGCCATCCTGCCCAAAGCTATTTACAGATTCAAATTATTTACAGGTCACAAATTATACGAGTTCATTTATATGAAATATCCAGAAAAAGCAAATATTTAGAGACAGAAAGCAGACTAGTGGTTGCCAGAGTCTAGGAATGGGGGAATGGGGAGAGATTGCTTAATAGCCACAGAGTTTAATTTCTTTTGGGGTAATGGAAATTCTGAAACCAGATAAGACTGACAGTTGCACAGTATAGTTAATATAATTAATGTTACTTAATGTTATACTTTAAAATAGGTAAAATAGTAAATTTTATATTATGTGTATTTTACTATAATTTAATGTGATGTAACATACACAAAGAGCAGAGCCAAGAGGGAGAAAACCTGTATATACGTGCACTAAGGCCCACCTTTTTCATAGGAACTGTCCCACTCTATTGTTTTATTTTATTTGGATGACACAGTGCTGCTAGAAAAGCAAATGGGCTGGTTTTTAGTTTCTATTACCCCACTATTAGAAATGGAGAGCATAAACTTCAGAAATTGAACTGTGCAAATATAACAACCAATTTTATTAAGAGCAGAGAAAAAAACCTTTAAAATATGTATTTTGACTTGAATTTCATTATGTCATTTGGGATAAAAGTACATTATGATATTTTTGTGAATATTTCTGAAGCATATAAAGATGAAAATAATGCTAAGGCATTACAAATATTGAGGATAGACAACACTTTATATCTGTCTGTACATTTCTTCTATTTCCAGAAGAATAGAACAATGAGTAGAGCTAGAAGGTAATAGTCCCTGCATATGCAGAAGTGTTCACATATTGTATAAAGCAGCCAGAGACAGATTGTGGAAATAAATCTTAATATAAAACTCTTTTTATTTGTCTCAGAGTTTATGTAACCATTTCAGTAACATTTTCTTCAGGATATTTCCTCATTTCTATCTACTGCACACTAATAACAGTTATTTTTTCTCTAAGATTTTTATGTTGTTCATGATAAAAGTTAAGGAAAGATTATTTGGTGAAATTGCTTATTTAAAAAACCTGACCTTTCTTCTCTTAGATTCCTACTTGATTATAGATTGAAATTTGTTTAGATCTAGTGGGGGTACTTAGGTTGCATATGCACCAAATGTTTTCCCTTTCTTAGGTATTTAATATTTCTCTCCAAAACGAAGTTCAAAAAATGCTTCACTTATCATATGGCATAAATTTTTCTAAGAGATATTGGGATAACCCAGATATTAATCTTGCCTGGTTATATTCATAAACAGTAGAAAAATATCATCTAGTTCATATTAGAGGAAGTAGAGAGTTCAAGGTCCATATTTTGGACGGGAGAAGACTGAATGTGAGTAAAGGAGTACCAATGAGTTGTAGTAAAGGGAGAAAAGGTAATCTATGAGAATTAGTGTTTTTAGAGTATGATTAAATAGAGGAAGCAGAATAAAATGTATCACTTATCTTCATGATCCCAACAGGGTATAGATATACAAACAAAATAAGTTTTGTGATTAATATAAGAAATATCCTTGATGTGTGAATGTCTGCATGAACGTGATGAGAAGACAGGTGGAGAAGGACACACACACCACCATGACATTTGGGAGCTATGCCCTACTGCTGTGCTTTGGATTAATTCATGATCATGCAGGCTAGAATTTCTAATCTCTGATCCTCAACTTCTGTCTCTTCCTTTTCAATCTTCTCCTTGTTGTTCCACATGTGTTTGTATTGAAGAAATTGGGCCAGAATTGGCATTTGTGGTCCCAAATACTACAAGTGGTGAAATGAGAGTAAGTATGCTTTGGAACCCTTGAGCCAGGCAATGTTCTTAAGTGCTGGAAGATATTGTTGAGGGATTCTCTTCTGTATTGTTCAAGGAGGAAAACAAAAATAAGCGTAAAGATTTGTAACTTTGAAATTGCTTTCTTATTATAGCCTATACTACAAAGAATCTATTTTAAACATAATTTTGAGGTAGATGAATTACTGAAAATACAGTAGACTGAATATTCTCCACTACATATTTATAACACAATGTGCATTTTTTAATTGTGCAGTATACTCAGGGATTTATTTCATAGAAATCAAGGTAATCTGCCTTAAATGATATTGTCCACACATGGAGAATGAAATTATACTTTCTTTTTAGCCTTTAGCAAGAACTCTCTTTTTGTGCTTAAAATGAGTTTAAGATATGTCAGTGATGGTACCTTTAATTCTCTGAAATGCTTAAAAAGATGAATTTTACCATCATTTTTCTTTTATTAATTACAATTTTTCCTTTCATATTCAAAGCTTTTCATTAATATGAGTATGACTCTTGCCTGAAAAACAGAAATTTTCAACGTGTGAAACTCATCTTTTCAGATAAATGCAAATCCAGAACACTTGGAGGCTTTTAACCAGGGAGGTATCTTGAATTTTAAAAGATTAATCTGGTAGTGGTAGAAAAGAAAGAATAGGATCAAAAATGTGGAATATAGAAAACATCAGGAAGTTTGTACAAAGTAGGAAAGAAGACAAAAAAAGAAGCTAGGGAGGAAGAGTTTCTTAAAAAAGAACAATTTGGTAGAAGTTAAAATTTGGTAAATTTTGGTAGAAGTAGTTTATGTGACCATAAAGTAATCAAAATAAATATTTTAACTAGTCAAGTAAAAAATATGCATTTTCAAATACACTTGGAACCCTACAGCCAACATTAGAGAACCCCCACAGAGGAATATACAGATATTGACAACAATGCCAAATCACAGAAGTCTGATGCTTCTAAATAATATAACTTCATGCAAATTAAACAATTGTTTTTTAAATTTATGAATAATCTTTGAATAAACTTCGTGTTGAGTTATAAGTATTTCTAATTGATAATCAAACTTGTAGGATATAGCTATAGTTGTATTTAGAAGATTATGTTTAGCCTCAAGGGTATGTATCATAAAAAAGAAACTTAGACTTTAATCAGTAAGTTAGAGAAAGTTAGCAGAGCACACACTCCAAAATTAGAAGGAAATACTAAGGCAAAAAATGTTATCAGAATAAACCCTCCAAAATAAGGAGGAATTATTTAAGCAAAATAAGGAATAGGTAAATATTTTTAAATGAAGTAAAAACTAAAATTATTTTAAAATTGAATATATATAGGCCAATTCTGGCAGTTGATCAAAAGACTACACAAAGAAACAATATAAAGAATATAAATTTGGACAGAACTGTAAAGTCAGTAGTAGTTGATATAAGTCATACTGTGAAAAACTTAAGCCTAACATATGCTTAACTTAGATGAAAAGTTACAAAAGGAACTGGATTAAGGGAGATAATAAGAAAACATAGAGGAAAAGCATCTATTGAACTCATACAGACAATAACATGAAGAAACAGTACCCGTGAAAAGAAGGAAAAAGTAGAAAGGAGGAGCTACTTCAAGAGACATTTAGCAGGTAGTGTATTTTGTGACCAACTGGTCACAAGGCATAAAGCAAAAGTGAAAATGGAACCTCATATTTCTAGCTAATGGGATTTCAATATATAGATAGTAATTTAAAAATTGAAATAGGCTATATAGTAAAAGCAATATGATTGGGGTGGTATCAGTTGTTCTGGGAGAGAGAAGGGAGTAGAGGGAGATAAGGAAGTCAATGTGGTCTTCATAAAATAATTGAACATAAAAATTCAACTATTTCTTAGCTGCTCTGTGTTCACTCCCTTCTCTTTCAGTTAATAGCCAAGTGCTTCTTCAGATAATCATTGCCTCCTTTTAGTTAACAGCAGTGATGTTGGGTATTATTGACTCAAGTATCGGGAATGTTCCCTGGCTGTGAATGTTTTACAAGGAGCAGTGAGCTAGGCCTAAGGCAGTCTGGGATGACTTCTCATTGGACTCCCAGTGGGCAAAGTGATTATATTATTAGCCCACTCAAGGTGAAGCTGAGAACATATGTTCCATGACAGTAGAGGAAGTGTTCTCTCCAACAGGTGTGCAAAAGGAAGATGTAGCTTTTGCTATTTGTTAACAGCAGCCATCTCCTGACCGTGAAAGTATAATGAAATCAATATATGAAAAAGAGCAGAGTTGAGATAACTGTAAACAATTGATCTAGTTTCTTGATTTAACTGGCCTGATGCCTAAATCACTGCTAAGCTTTAAGTCATGTGAGTCAATAAATCCACAATTTTGTTTAAGGCAGATGAATGTTGGTTCTTTTTGCTCAAAGTCCATAATCTTTAGTCAACTCCATTACTCTACTCAGGGAAGTTATTTTCCTTATTTTGCATATGAAAGCACATTGGGCTATTTTATTTCCCTGAATGGCTAATATAAAAGTACAAGGATATTAAAATAAAATGTTTATCAGATTTATTATGGGTAAAGTGCATTGCAAATAAGCTTGTAGGGAAAAAACTCTTAAAAGTGCAAAGGATGCTATAGGAACTCTATTTTCCATTTGCTGTTTTTAATTACTTTTAGCTTTTTTATAGGCTGTGTTTGTTACATTTTAGAAATATGAAAGTATGTATAAGAACAAAGTGTGCAGCATTCTTTAATGATATAAACCTTATTCATTTTAATGAAAAAATTCACATAACAGGGAGCATTGAATAGTTATAATTTATATACTAACAGAAAACTAATAACAAGAAGTTTCTACTCATCCTAAAAATATTTTCATATCTGGGAATTTCTCCTTTGTGTGAAAGGAAGAAAGAATGAACTAGGTTTGTTGACTTAATTGGAAATACAAAGTCCACTGGTTAACTTCTATGGCATATGCTGGCTACCACATGGTAGCCATCTAAGAAATAGCTAGTTGCATCATGGTGTTTTATGAATTCACATAAATTTACAATGGATCTTATTTTATAGTATTGAGTTATAATATTTTTCCTCAATTAAGAAATAAATATATTTCTAATATCATTTTGACAATATTATATGACAAATTTTATCTGCATTTTAAGTTGTTTATAAAGAGAATACTTCTACTGTATACTCTGCACTAGTACTAATAAATGTAAAGCAAATCTAACCTCACTTTTTATATAGTTGCCAATCCCAATTGTGCTATCTTGACTTTATGACAGTAAAGCAATTTCATTAACATAGTTACAAAAATTTGAGCAAATTAACATCTATTATAGACATAGAAAATGACATTTTTTCTACTCAATATATTAAGAAGTAACAGTATTTTGGGCTCAGATGGCATGTACATAGAATTTTAAAACACATGAATCTGGTCAAAGACCATAGTTTACTAGAGATTTACCTATCAGATGAATGGAAGATACATGAACATTTATAGTTTATTCAATGGATAAAATATAATCCTGGTAGATATACTCTTCATTTGTGTCTATATTTGTAACAGGACTGAAATAGGTATTGGGCAGATTTAGAAGGCATTATTAACTATTGAGATATATACATATTGATTGGTTAAATTTTGAAAGTAGAAGAGTACATATACCTAATACACAGAGTCTTAAAATAAATCAAGTAAAAACTGACAGAATTTAAAAGATGAACAGAAAATTCAATTACAATAGAAATTTCAATACACCACTCTTAATAATTGATAGAACAATTAGAAAATCAAGAAGAACATGTAGTAGATGTGAATAAACGACCAACCACTTTGATCTAACGATGGAAAACTACACCCAACATCAACTAAATAAATATTCTTGACAAAAACATGTGGAATGTTCTCCAGGAGAGATAATACCTTACTCCATAAAACACATCTCAATATATTAAGTACACCTGAAGTTCCACAAAGAAATCTCTTGGACCCCACAGAAATAAATCAGAAATAAAACAAACAAGAATTATAAGGGGAATTAGGTCATTTTTAACTGAAAGAATATAAAAACATAGCATACTAAAATTTATGGGCTGCAATTAGAGCAATGCATAGAGGGAAATTTATAGCTTTAAATGAATATATCAGAAAAGAATTAAAAAAGGTCTAAAAGTCTATGACCTGAGCTCCTATTCTTGAGAAACTAGAAAGAAAAAGAGCAAACTAAACCCTACATAAGGAGAAGAAATAATAAGATTAAAGATAGCAATACATTGGAAAATAGAAAAACATTAGAAAATTTGATGTATCCAAATTTAGTTCTTAAAGAGTAATAAAAATGATACAATTTTTAGTTAGAATGATTAAGAAAAAATGAACACAGATCACCAAAATTAAGAATGAAGGAGAGGATATCATTATTTATCCTATTGAAATTAAAATGATTAGAAGAGAATATTATGCACACTTTACTCCAAAAAAATTAAATAACTTAGATAAAAATGGACAGATTTTGAGAGGGGGAAAAAAGATGGCAGAATAGGAAGGCAATGTGGAAATCTCCTCATCTCCACACACACCAAGGAAAATGAACTAACTAATAAATACAACTAGCCCTGAAAATGACCCAGAGACTGCAGAACAGACCACCTACACCTGGTGAAGAAGAGAAGACCACATAGAGAACAGTAAGTGGCAGAGCCATGTTTGATCAGGAACACAACTCTTCCCCATCTCAGCTCACAAGCAGGAGGAAGAGGAACGGAGCAGGAGGGGATAATTGCTCAGGAACTCTGCACCTGGCCCTAGAGATCTTGTCTGGGAAGGTGAGTCCATATTGCACTGGGCTTTGGTGATTAATGGGGCTGGACACCAGGAGGAGTTGGAGCACTCTGGGAAGCTGAGACTCCTGCCACTGTGGAAGAAAGGCTCGCTCTGTAGGTCTTGCTGAGACACAACACAGAGGTGGCAATTTAAAAGATTTACTGGCAGAGGGCAGGGTGCCAGAGAGGTGAGAGTTGGATGGAGCTCTTTCTACAGGAGAAAGGTTAGGAGGATGACGCTTCTCCAGCCCTCCCTCAGACTGACTGGTCAAGAGCTCCAATCCCTCTCACTGGCAGCTCAGCCATGAGGTGCTTCCCTGTGCACTCACCTGCCCATTGGCCCACTTGTCCCAGCAGATTTAAACATTGCTGTCTGTCAGGCAGAGAGAGACTTTGCTGCCTCATAGTCAGAGGGAGGATTTCCCAGCTGTCTCAGGCCTCTCTTAGCATAACAGGGGAGGTCCTGAGCCAAGTCTGAGTGCTCCTTCCTCTCAGTGGCAGCCAAGCCTGCCCCAGGGCAGCACAGTCCGGCACTGTGTGACCACTCTGCACAACCTGTTAGCCCAGCAGCACCACCATCCCTGCAGGGCAGGCAGAGGGATGGCCCCAGCCACAGTGATCCAAGAACCACTGCTTGCTCAGGTCACAAAGGGCCTGCTGAGGTGAGCTTCCACACATGGCAGATTGAGATAGGCCACTTCCAGCAGACAAAGAGAAAGGTGGTCCTGACCACAGCCTACAACACCTGGAGCTCCACCACAAAGGGGAAGAAGGCACTGGTAGGTAAGAATCTTGAGCTTCTGGACATGAAAGTATGCCTTTTTCATGAAGCCATTACACACTAGATCAGGAGGCACAGCAGATTCACCTAATACAAAGGAAAAAATACAGAAACCCTGACAAAAATGAGGAGGCAGAGGAATATGTTCCTAACAGAAATACAGAATAAAACAACAGAAAGAGGACTAAATGAAATGAAGATCACCAACCTTCTCGATAAAGATTTCAAAGTAACAGTCATACATATGCTCACTGATCTGAGAAAAAGTAGTGTATTGATGATCTCAGGGAAGAGTTCAACAGAGGAGATTTGAAAAAGAGCTACTCAGAGCTGAAGAATACAGTGGATGAAATGAAAAATACAGTAGAGGTAATGAGTAATAGATTGCTGCAAGAACGTGAGATAATGAGATGGGAATCAGAGAACAGGAAAACAATGAAGTTGAGGAACAGACAGAAAAAGAATCTCTAGATTGAGAGGATGCTAAGACAGCTGTGTTACAACTCCAAATGAATCAATATTCACATAATGGGGTACCAGAAGGAGAAGAGAGAGACAAAGGAGTAGAGAGTTGCTTTGAAGAAATAATTTCTGAAAACTTCTCCAGTCTGGGAAGGAAATAGATACCCAGGTCCTGGGAAGTTCAGAAAGCCCCTAACAAAAGAAACCCCAGGAAGACAATACTAAGACATATAATAATTAAAATGATTAAGATTAAGGTTAAGGAGAAAGTATTGAAAGCAACCAGAGAAAGAAAAAAAATTATAAGGGCAACCTGATCAGGCTATCAGTGAACTTCTCAGCAGAAACTTTACAGGCTGGAAAGAAGAGGCATGAAGTATTCAATATATTGAAACAAAAGGACCTTCAGTCAAGAATCTTCTACCCAGCAAGATTATCATTTAAAATTGAAGAAGAGATTAAAAGTT
>JAVSCE010014420.1:0-16768 GCA_032199065.1 Smutsia gigantea | reverse complement strand
CCTGCACAGTAAGAATGAAATCTCTAGAGCTACAGGTGGCTGAGAAGTTTCCATAGATAAAAATGACAGCACTCTAAGAAATTTGAGAGGAAACAGGAGCCCCCAAAAGTTTTTAATCCTTTCAATCTGTTCCTGCCACTAGTTTCCACAAGTCACCCCTACATCCTTTCAATAAAGAAAATGGTTTTGCTATCTCAGGTTGCTTGTATTATTTTCAACCAAAGGAACCCTAAGTAACATGAAAATAAAGCCCAGAATACCTCTCAAGGGTTCAGCAAAGGCATTTAACTTGCCTAATCCTCTTAAGAGTTGCTTCTACAATTTGTCCCTTCAGGTTCCTCCTAATATTGTTATTCACTGTTCTAGGCTGGACTCTAACTCATGTCCACTGCGCACCTTTATAAGGAGGAAGATGAAGGAGTAATCGTTACACAACCGTTACTTTGCCCATTTCTACTGTGCCATTGATTAGAACCGCAGGGCTGTAAGACACAGTCCACGTGAGGGTTTGTGGCGGACAACCCTCCAAAACCTGTTCTTGTGTCTCCTTGTTTTCAGCACCCTATCAGCATCGGCTTGAGCTAGGCACATGGCTTTCCAACTAGGAACCTCTTTTCCCTGGCTTCCCTGCAGGTAGGTGAAGTCACATGATGAAGTTTGGGCCAAAGGGATCAGAGAGATGTGATGTGTGTCACTTTAGAGTCATACCCTTATTTGTTTTCTCTCTATTTGTTCCCTCCCCCTTCCCAGGGCCTGCAATGTTAACGTGTTAGTGGTGAGTGATCTTCAACCAAATGGATAAAGGCAACCCCCAACAGGGATCTAGAATAAGAAGACAGAAAGTACCTGGGCTCCAGGACACCACTCTGCTTCTGGACCACTCACCAACTCAGACTTTTACATAAGGAAGAAGTCAATTTCTATGTATTTTGAACGACTGTTACCTAGTTTTTGTTCAAGCGGCTGAACTAGTATTTGAAAGAATATGAACTGGGGTCTCTAGATTAGAAAAATCTTAGCCTTCATTCTGGGCCCTAATTTCGCCCAAGGAATTATGAGTACAGCTTCTAAAAACTGAACTTAAATGCCTTTTCTTTATCTGGAAATGTTAGATTTTCACTGGGGATGCCAACCATCAACTCCACAGACATTCCGGTACTGCTGAACATGAGGGGGGAAAGAAAACTATCCCCAACCACACTGAGAACACCATGCAGGCATGCAAATACTGACGACCTGGCTCATACGCATGCTCAGGGGCAGTCCAGGCCACCTTCTGGGGTTACAGAGAAGAGCAGAGGACACAAAGGCTGGCACAGGTTTAGTCATAATGTCACATGACATCGTCTATCTCAAACCAGTCTATTTTCCCAAAGTCCATCATCCTAAACAGATGCAAAGATGTGGGGGGAAACCAACTAAGCCAAATTATTTTGAGAAAAAAACATTTTTATCCTTATGGGCAGCTCATTAATGATGACATGATCTGAGAGCTGTTTATTACTTATAACCTGGACTCAGCAGCTCACCTGGAGAGAACATTTTATTAGTTCCCTTACCCTAAATGGAGTAGGCAATGATATCTGAAGGAGAATTTATTTCTTCTAACAGGTCAGTTCTGATGTTCACTTCCCAAAAAGCTCATGGCCACTTTGCAACTAGTCTATTTTTAGTCTTTCTTAACCAGTGTTCTGTTAAAAAATTAAGAAAATGATTTGTGACTCCTTTCTCAATTTCCTCAAAGATAATACACAGAAAAGACCACTCTAGATACGTGGGTGAGGGGTTAACTTACTATAGATGATGGATGTCTAAGGGTATCTGAGCTTAATTCTTTCCCAGAACCCTGACTGAGAAAGGACTATAGAGACTAATCATCATGCATCTGGCTGTTTCTCTCTCCAGGACTTAAAAAATTATGAATGCTAAGTCGCTTCTTATCACTCTGAAATAAACTGGTCTGGGAACTAAGTTGCATGGCGTTCTCTGACCCCAGAACTTAGATCCCTGCCATTTACAGCACTATTCGTGTTTCTGGTGGACACTGGCCTATCTCAGCCTGACACCATGTGGTCACCTAACTAGAGAGTATCATGGTGAAGAACAGTCATTGAACAGGCAGAAAAAGAAAATACCTCCCTTCAACAATGTGCTGGCACATTGGATATCCACATGCAAAAGAATGAAGTTGGACCCCTTCTTCATACTATACACAAAAATGAACTCAAAACTGACCATAGGTTTCAGGGTAAGATCTAAAATCATAAAACTTTTCAAAGCAAACATAGGAACAAATCTTCATGAACTTGAGTTAGGCAAAGGTTTCCTAGATATGACATCAAAGCACAAATGACAAAAGTAAAAGATAAATTGGATTTCATCAAAATTAAAAACTTTTGTGCTACAAATAATACCATGAAGAAAGTTAAAAGACAACCTACAGAATGGGAGAAAATATTTGCAAATCATATACCTGACAGAAGACTTATATCCAGAATACATAAAGAACTCAGAATTTAAAAATAAAAAGATAAATGATCCATGTAAAAATAGGCAAAGGATATAGGTAGACATTTCTCCATAGAAAATACACAAATGGCAAATAAGCACACAAAAGTTGCTTAACATCATTAGTCATTAGGGAAATGCAAATCAAAACCACAATGAGATACCCCTTCACAATCACCAGGATGGCTATAATAATTTAAAAATTAGATTAATAAGTTAATAACAGATAATAACAACTGTTGACAAGGAAGTGGATAAATTGGAACCCTCATACATTACTGGCAGAATTGTAAAATGCTATAAGCACTGTGGAGAAAAGTTTGGCAGGTCTTCAAAATACTAAATACAGACTTACCGTATGACTCAGCAGTTCCACTCACAGGTATATACTTTTGATATAATGAGTTATAAGAAATATATATTTGGTCATTCAGATGACAAAAGTATATTTCTCAGATATATTTGGTCTTCATCCACAGTTCCTGAAAATGCTTCAGAGCCATAAAGGTGAAATGGGTGTCTTGTTATGTTAATGGAGTCTTTGGGACCCCACCCAAGGGGAGGGGCTGGTTGCCAGGGGGACCAACCATATGATTAGAAGGTGGGCACTCTCAGCCATAGTCCCCAACTCCAGGGAGGGGAGAGGGCAGAGGGGCAGAGAGACTGGAGGTTGAATCAGCCAACAGCCAATGACTTAGAAAATCATGACTATGCAATGAAGCCCTCACAAAACCCAGAGAGGAGAATTTTGCTCTTTGGCATCCTGCTTCTCTGTTGGAAAGAGAGCTTCCACGTGCCACCGAGGCAGGCTCCAAGCTCCATGAGAATACAAGTTCCTTTATTTGGGAACTTGCCCTATGTATGTCTTCAACTGGCTGTTAACTTGTTATCCTTTATTAAAGTGGTAAATGTATTCTCCTGAGTTCTGTGAGCCACTCTAGCAAATTAATCGAAACTAAGTAGGGGAGGCTGTTGGAACCTCCAATCTGTAGCTGGTGGGTCAGAAGCATAGGTAACCACCTGAGGCTTACAATCGGCATCTGTAGTAGGGGGTGGAGGGCAGTTTGGATCCGGCAACTTGAAAGGAATACTCGAGACAAATGAAAACATTAAGTCTACGCAAAAACTTATACACAAATAGTATAGCAGTATTACACTGAATAGCTGAAAAGTGGAAACAACCCAAATGTCCATCAACTAATGAATGCATGAATAAAATGTGGTCTATCCATACAGTGGGACATTATTCAGCAATAAAAAAGATTAAGTTCTGGTTCATGCTACAATGTGGATGAACCTTGAAATCATTATACTAAATGAAAGAAGCCAAACACAAAAGACCACATATTGCATGATTCCATTTACATGAAATGGCCAGAACAGGGAAATCTATAAAGACATCAAGCAGATTAGTGGCTGCCTGGGGCTGGGGGTAAGGAGAAAAGCAAAATGACTGCAACTGGGCACAGAATTTTACTCTGCAGTGATGAAAATGTTCTAAAATTAGATTCTGATAATAGCTGCACAACTCTGACTATAAACCACTGAACTGTGTACTTGAGGGTAAACTTTATGCTATGTGAATTACATCTCAATAAGGCTATAAAAAAAGAAAAACAGACAAAGAAAAGAAAATGAAAAAGATCTCTGTGAACTCTGCCAGCTGCCCTGCCATCCACTCTAGAGGATGTTGTAGCCACCACTGACTAGCATTAACATGAAGTGGAGATTAAAGTGCAAAGCTGGGGTGAAGCATGGAAGAAAGTTTAGCCATCTTTGTCCCTGACAGGGATCTCTCCCCTACACTTGAGAATAGCTGGAAGATGGTCAAAGATCTCAGTGACCATTAAAGACAAAATACACTTCCTTTTACACTGACACCACCAGAGAACTGTCCATCTGGAAAAACAAAAACCATCATCTGAAGAGAAGCACCGCATGGCTTGTGGCTTTGGCTTCAAAGGCAAATTGCACCCACAGAACCTATTGCTTCTCTTTCTGTAACAGTGTAAGCAAGAGAAAATTGGCAGCAGCCTGAAATCTGCAGGGCCTCTAGGACAGTGTCAGGATGTATCTTGAGTATTTACATTAATGGCCAGTCAGGCTCACTTGAAGTCACGCATGACAGCAAGTCTCTGTCCTCTGCGCCTCTCTCAGTTTACCTACAGGGCAACTGGGTCAGCTCTCCTTAAAGCCAAAGCCTTTTGGGAAAGGATGGTTTGTTCGGAGCAGTGTTCTCATGTTCATAGGTGTCCCTACCCTCCACCCACTGTCTGTTACATATGGTCAGACAGATACCTGTAGGTTCTGCATGTGACCATTCTGTACTGATGATCAACAACAGAAACTCTTTATGGGGATTAAAAAGGAATCACACACCATGTCACTGAAAGTGGTTCTGAGGGGCCAGCCATGTGCCCCAAGGAACATGAGATAAGAGATAAGACAGGCAAAGAGGAAAAACTACCATTTCTATGACTGTCTTCTTCCTAGGAAAATGTGGGCCAGCACAAGGAAGAGGGGCAGGAAGGAAAGAGGCGGAAGGGAAAGAAATCAAACCAAACCGAAACACTCCACAGCCTTGTACTCGCTTGCCCCGGGGTCAGGTGAAGTCCTATAGTTTAGAAAGCCTCTTTCTATGTTACTTGGGAGACTGTAATCCCATCATAGAGGTGAGTAAGGTAAGACTACAACCATAAAATCACACCCTCCTATGGATATGAGTATAAATGTAAACATATTTACTTTTACACATATATGACAATTTAAAGGGAAATTTCTGACCTTGCTCCCATTTATCTGTTCTACTTACTTTTGGACTGTTGGATGGGGTTTCACAGTTGCTCCAGAAGCTGGCCCACCAACAGTAGTGGAAGGTTCTTGGTTTTCTGCAGCTTGATTTTCAGGTCGAAATTTCCTGCGGATAGGCTTTGATGGGGGTTGAGAATATGGTATGTCCTGCGGATTAAAAAAACAAAACACAAAAAAGTTAAAAGATGAAATGTTCCCCCATATCATACCAAGTTCCCATGTTCCTCCAGGTCCAGCCCCAAGGTCAGGTGTGTGCTCTATTCAAACTCCACACCCGAGAATATGTAACTGATTTATGGCTGAGCAAGAACTGGAGGGATATAAGATTCCAATAGCCCTTCTTTCTGTCTCCCCACCCCCCTTTTTTTTTTCATGCTTGCAGTCTATTACCTCTTTTTGTTACCTGGAAGGACACAGGAGTCATATTCCCCTGACCCACTTGCCCCCTCCCTCCCTTCCTCTCTTTTTTAAATACTGTGTGTACCTCACACAGACGTTCTCTAACTGAAGACAAAATTCCCTCGTGTCTCATTTGGGGCTTTTTGGAATATATCTTTAGTTCCAAAGTTTGTAAAGGTCTCAGTCCTATGCTCATCATTCTCCTACCCCCAATTCCTACATGAGGTCAAGCTCAAGTGCCATAGTGTCTTCTGGAAGGAGGCAGTTGGCCTGCTTCCTTGGAGACTCCCACGTCACCTGTGCTCCCAAGCCCAGGGCCTGCTCTCTGACAGAAGGGCCTGAGAAAATGGGGAAGGAAAACAGGAGGACAGGAAGCTTGGTGGAGAGCACGATGAGTGAGCAGTACATATGGAACAAACGGCCCATGACTCGGTGACACGAGTTGGCTAAGATGAACACGCCAGGATACAACAAGGGACCATGGTTCAAACACGAAAAAGGGGAGACTAGCCCACCCCCAAGAAGCACGCCTGGCGTTTTAGCAGTGTGCACAGTTCTGCTGAAGGCATCTGTCCCTCTCCACAGTACCTCCTGATCTTGTCAAAAGCAAGGCTGTCACAGTTAGTTGAGAGGTTGAAGAGGGAAGTAAAAACTGTCAATGACATCAAGGTCAAGCCCAGGAGTCACCAGGACCCTAATCTTCACAAAAAAACCAAATTCTGGGAAATCTGGATCATTAACAGGCACATGAGGACATGAAAACCTTACAACAGTAGATGTGCTAACAGAGACAAGCAGCCCCCGAAGGAGGGGGCCGGCGGAGGGTGCGCACACTGCCACCACAGGACCACCCTCGAGTTGGTCTTACCTTCTTTGTTGGACTACTTTCTGCAGCTTGAGAGGGAGCTCTGTTCAGCTGCGGGTGTAACTCTGCCTCAGACGCTTGTTCAGACTGTAGCAAAAGATCACAGGAGGATAAAAATGTAAAAACATAACCACCTAAATACATAATGAACAGCACTTAGGAAAATAGCTATTAATTGATTTAGATCAAGCTGCAGCCAAGCATGGTCAGGTCTACTGATCCCTGAGAAAACCTTCTGAAGACCCTGCAATTCCCTCCAGCATTGTTCAGCCTTAGGAAAAGGAGTCATGGGAATGTCTTCTATAATTAGACATATGCATATTGCTAAAAACTAATGCTTTATAAGCTCAAACTAAAAATAACAAAAAAGTTAAAATTTTAACCTGAACGCTGAAAAGAAAAAAATAGAAGTAACCATAAGAAAAAGCACTGAATTAAAAAATACATATATATTCAATTCCTAATAAAGAAATTCTAGTAAATAAGAGTCTCTACCATTAAAAAGGTGGGGGCAGGACAATACAATGGAAGAAGTGAACAGAAGGGTGGAGGCTGCCGAATGGTTTGGGATTAACGAGTAACTGTGCAAAGGCTGGTGAGGACTGCTCCCCAAAGCCCTCCAAGACAGAGCCAGGGCCACACAGCCTAGCAGAAGAGCACAGGAAGACCGGGTGTCACGGGAGACTCCCTTTCTCCCCAAGCTGACTAAAGTCAGCTGTGCTCGAGTGCTTTGCTCCCAGCTACTAGCCAGCCACGCGAATGTTACGTGCAGAAAAAGAACCCTCCATAGGAACAACGGGACTTCCTTAAGTGTTAGGATGACATCAGTCTTCTATTTACCCACTACCTAATCTACATCCCAGAAACACTGCAGCACAATGAACAGCTGCCAGGTGAACCCACTTTGTCCCTGACCTGGCCCTCGCTAACCTCTCAAAGAGCGTGCCTTCTTCCTTCCTCTGACTCCGCTGAAATAGCTTGTCACCAAGAGCACTAATGCTCTCCCCTTTATGGGTTCTACCTGCCTCTTCCAGTCTTCATGTAGACCTTCCTCTGCTCAGCATGGCACCCCTGACTACCTTTTTAAACGTTCTATCCCTGGCACCTGATGAGCCACAGTGTCTCACTGGTAATCGTCATCTCTGTCCTGTTTTGACTCCTCTATCCCTCAGAGTTGGGATTTCTCAAGTTTCTGTCTTCACTACTTCTGCCGTCCGTCCAACCCCCTCCTACCCTACTCCCACCTCAATTCATTCTTTCCCAGAGTAATCCCATCTGCTCCTACATTTTCACTTGCCTAGCTAGAAACCTTGGTTCCCAACCAACTCCCCACCTCTTCCAAACCAATTATGTAGGCACTCTGCATGCCTGATTTCTAGTTCCAAGTTTTTCTTAGAGCCTTCTCCTTCCTATTAATGTTAACTGTATTATTATTATTCTAAGCATTATTAACAGATACAACGAAACACTAAACACTATGTGTCACACATCACTGTAGATATTCTGCATGGATTACTGTATTACATTATCACAGTCCTAGGAAGTAAATGTTACCCCCATCTCATTAGTGAAGAAACTGAGGATCAAAAAGTTAAGGAACTCACCCAAGACCAAACAAATAGCAGAGTCTGAACCCAGGCCTCACGTCTCAACACTGGGCTTGTGGATCACTATGCCTCAGGTACTTTTGGGTCTGGGTAGTATTCATTCAAGCAATACTTACTGAACAGCTTCTGCAGGCAGGCCCTGTGCTAGATCTGGCATTCAGGGATGAACAGGACCCTTGAAGTCCAATGGGAGACGCAGAGAAATGACCGGGCAAATAGCTTCAGAGGAATTTGGGCTATGGTGAGGGAGTATGGGGCTCCAGGAGGACCCAAGCCTTGTGGGTCAGCAAGGACTCAGGAGAAGCTAATGGCCCAGCAGAGACCTAAATGATAAGCAGGTGCAGCCGGCTAGAAGGTCTGCGTACGGGTGTGGTGAGAAAGGAGGGTCTGGCACCCAGAATGCCAGCTTGGGGTACCAGGAAAACACCAAAGCCTGTCCCAGAAAGGAACCATGGGCAAAGCAGTTGTGAGGCAAGCCCACTCTTAGGCACCCTGAGTTTGAAGCACCTGTGAAGCACCCAATCAAAATTCTGGAGGAGGCACACACTGCTGGGAGTTTCAGGAATGCAAGTGCTCACCTGCGCCCTGTGGGCTCTGACAAATGGCGCCATATGGCAAGATCCACAAGCCCACTTTCAGCTTGTTACTAACAGCTGAGTGAGAGCCCCATAACGCCCTGAATGCAGGGCTTCCCCTGAGCTGTGCTGGAGCACACAACTTGGACCTGAGACCCCTTCTTGCCTTCTACATGCAAATCTATTGCTTGTAACCCATTTATTCTGGTCCCAAGTCTATGTGTGCAGCCCCCTGCAGAGCCCACAGGTGTGCACGGACACAGCCCACCAGCCAGGCAGGAAAAAAGGAGTGGCAGACAAGTCCTCTGCCTTTCAACTGATCAGTCCCCTTCACCACCAAGCAGACAGAAAGAATGCGGCCTTTTTGGGGAGATGTGTGAAGCTGCGTTCTTCTGCACATACTGAGACCCTTTTTTCAACAAAAATGAAGATTCTGAGAAACAGTACTACAGCATCTTTGTCAGCACCTCCGTTTTCTCTTAAACCTCTCTAAAAGGCTCAGAAGGATGAGGAAGCAGTTGTGAGGTATGTCTGCAAAGGTTTTTAAATTCACAAATTTACCTTTCTGAAACTGTTTCCAAGTGCCCAATTTTCTAGCTCTATGACTGGTAATAAACAACTCCTCAGCATTATGCCAGGCTGAATCTAACCATCGATCTTCTTAGGAGGAAATTCAAGACCCCCTGACCCTTTTCTACTGCTCCATAACCAATTCTAAATGTGCCCAACTCTTGAACATGCAGGGTAGCCAATCTCAGGAGAGGCCAGGAACACAGGAATCAGGAAGTTCTGAAAAGGCACCTCTTCCCCAGGGCCAGGAATTATCCCAGGAAAAGGGATGGGGAAATAAACCCAGCTTTGGGATAAACACTCAGGATGAGATTTAGAGATGCAAAAGCCCCTCTTCACAATAAACTATTTCACTTTTCTTCTGGAAAACAGCCTGAGGCTTACATCAGGCTTAGCAGCTGGAAAGCAGAACAAACCAGAGAGATTTCTTCGCTTTTCAGACTTTTCTAAGTTAACAATTTCAGGAGAATGATAACCCATGAAAACAGGGGGGTCACAGTGGCTCCTTTTTTTTCTCCATATATTAGAGAAAGAGGGATGAACTCTGCTACCAATATGAACAATATGCCCTTGTCTGAGTTTTGGTTGTGTGAACTGAAATCCAATGCCTGAATCTTATGAAAGGAGTAAGTATTTGGATTACAATTAATATTGTAAATGGCAGTCCTCATGCCTCCATATATAACAACATGTACCCAGCCAGGATGTGACAAGCCAGGAAAATGTAATTTTAGCCAAGAGCCCACTGAAATTCGAGCTAAGATTCCTTTTAAAAATATGTATCTCATTGTAATATTAATACTCCCCTACTCACAAATGAGAAATATTATTTTCATTCTAATTTTGCAACAAAAAGCCTGGATAGATTACATGTACTGGGAAGGTGTTGCTACGCAGGATGTAGGGAACAATTCTGGGGCTTTGCCCATTCCTGTAGTTGATGGGACAATATGGCCCCTGCTCAGTTGGCTCCCCAGAAATGGACATAGGCTCAGGGAAGCTAAGCATTTTGATTCTCCACCAAAAGAAGGGTCCATTCAGTTATTCAACTATACAGATAGTTATTCCACACATCTGATGTATCTCTTTGCAAGAATCCTCATCTCAGGTTCTGCTTCTAGGGAACTGGACCTGAGATACCAGGCAAAGAGCTCCCAAAAGAGATGAGTTAAAGCACTCAAGTATGCTCCTCCTTGGTCCATCTCCTGGATCACTGGCTTTGGGGGAAGCCAGGTGCCATACTATGAGGACAGTCAAGCAGTCCTAACAAGGGAGCTGTGGAGCAAGAAGTGAGGCCTCCTGCCAACAGCCATGTGGGGAGCCATCTTGGAAGTGGACCATCCAGCCTCCACCAAGCCTTCAGATGACTCAGCAGTGACTGACATCTTGACTGTAGCCTAATGAAAGACCCTGAGCCAGAACCACTGAGATTACTGTGAACTAGAGTGGTTTCTCTTTTCCCAACCAGACAATAGCTGATACATCCATGTTGAGGATCTGCAGGTTATCCTGAGGGCCACAGGAACCACTGCAGGGTTTCAAGTAGAGAGGTGATCTAACTAGATTTGCTTTTTAGAAAGATTATTTGGAATCCAGTGAGTAAAACAGATTGGAAGCAAACCATGCTTGGGGAAGGGAAGTCAAAAGGCTAAAGAAAAAAGATAAGAAATAGCCATTTAAACCAATCCGGTGGGAATGGGGATAAGCAGATCTGAGAGCTATTTGGCTAGAGACTTGATCTATCCACGGTGATTGATGGGATGTGGAAAGCAAAAGGAAAGAACAATGACCCATGGAAATCAGGTTTCAGTCTTGGACAATGGGTGAACAGTTGAGAGAAAATATGGTTTAAAGCAAGGGGACAGAAACAGCAGCATAGAAGCTGAATAAAGGTAAGCAGATTCATCACAAAGCAGTGCTAGAACAACCCACCTCATACCTTCTTATAGCAGTATCTCTCAAATAGGGGTTCCAGGAGTTCCAGGTTCTACCAACTGCCTAGAGCAGGGACAGGCAAACTTTTTACTGTAAAGAGCCAGACAATAAATATTTTCAGTTGTACAGACCATTTGCTCTGTCTCCGCTGCAAGTATGTACCTCTGCTTGAGTGCTCAAGTAGCCGCAGCCAGTACAATGACGGGTCATGACTGTGCTTCAATCAACTTAATGCACAAAAGCAGGTGGCAGGATAGATTTGGCCTGGGGGTCTCAGTTTGCCAGCCCCTGACCTAGAGGAGAAAAGAATCTACAGGTAATCAACTTAGGAAACACTGCGTAGTCCATCTCCACCTTAGAAATCCACAGAACACATAGCATGTCACACACTCTCTGGAATTCCGTGAGGTAAAGGATGCCTCTGCCTTTGCTTAACCCAGCAGTTCCCAACCTTATTTGGCTTAAACTCCTTATTTTCATATAACTCCTATTAACATCGAGCAGAACAAATGTTCTGTGGCACACACTTTGGAAAACACTGAGCTATAGACTGGCTAAGTGGAACAAAGGAAAAATATTTCATTTGACGTGAATGCCAAAGGATGAGTTCCACACCTAGTCCTTCAAGAGGAACATTCTCCACAGTGGTTGCCAGATCCATCTCCAGGGGCCCCTGGTGTTCTGCCCTCTTCTTCTGGTCTCTGCCAAGAGTATGGAGGCAGGGTAAGGGTGGGGTTGCTGCTTGGCAAGAAAGGCCTCCCTTCCTCCCTCCTTCCCTGCAGTAGCTGCTGCTGCCAACTACTCCTCTGCATGAATTTATTTACTGGGCTCCTTTAAAACCTCCTGGACACAAATACAATAAAAATCATTCATTATAGTAGTTAAAGCAGATGAACACAATGCTGATAAATTACAGTTTTTTTTTTTTAAGTAGCTTAAAACAACATGTCTCAGATTCCAGTTCCACTCAGGCAGGCTAACTTTGCAAAGGTTCCATAGCTCCCATCTGAGCCCAGGTGCTCATCGCACTTCCCGCCTGGGCCACTGCAAAAACTTCTGCAGGTCTTTTTCCAGCCTTCACGTTTTTTTCCCAGTCCAATCCACCCTGCACACCACTGAGGAACTAATCTTGTAAAGCATCTTCTCATCAAAACACGTTTTCTCAAAGCCCTTCTGTGGGTCCCTAAGGCCTATGGCACACAAAACAATCCCTCAGCCAGTTAAAGATCTTCCATCATCTGGCTCCAATTTACCTCTGCCTCATAACTACATTAGCTTGCTCATATGGAACCCGCTCCAGGCACATAAGTATTACCTGAATCTTCAAACACACCCGAAGTTTTTTTCCCAACTCAATTCTGTTTGTTCTAGGCCTTCTGGAACAAAGTGGTTCCCAAATATAGCTGCACAGGAGAATTCTCTGGGGAATTTTTATAAATTACAGGCTTTTAGATACTACCCCAGACTTCCCTAATTAGAATCTCCTAGAAGTGGAGCATTAGAAACTTCTATTTTAACAAGCTCCCTGGGTGATTTTTATGTAACCAGCCCAGACCAACTGGGCACCACTGATGACCCAAACTTTTCATTTAAGAGATGAGAAAACCAAGTCTCCAAGGTCCTAGACTGAAAAAGGCCACAGGTGCTCCAGTGAAAACTAACTAGGCTTCTTATCGGTTTTCTTGTCCATTTACCATGGAGAGAATAGGCGTGTATGCCATACAGTTCCATAAATAAGTAAATATCTAAAGCTGGGCAAAATTTTCACCAAGAAGACTTGTTTAAAAGTCAGATTTACAACAAAAAAAGAATCAGGGTGCAAGGGGATTTGGAGGGAGGTGGTCAAGAGGTACAGACTTCCAGTTATAAGATAAATAAATACCAGGAGTGTACAACACAATGACTAGAGCTCACACTGCTGTATGATATATGGGAAAGTCATTAAAAGAGTAAATCCTAAGAGTTATCACGAAGAGAAACTTTCCTTCCTTTTTTCTTCTTTCTTTTCTTTTTATATATCTGAGAAAATGGGTGTTAGCTGAACCTGTTGTGGTATAATCACTTCACAATATATGTAAGTCAAACCATCATGCTGTATGACTTATATAGTGATGTATGTGAAATATTTTTTAATAAAAACAGAAAAAAGAATCAAATATCATTTAAAAAATAAGTTATCTAATTTCAGAACTGCTGAAGTGTGTCTAACTGATCAAAGTTTTTTTTAAGCTTATAATATTCATGCTACTGACAGGTTAGAAAAAGAAACTCAAGCTTCATTTATCAGCCAAGAATGCAGGCAGATCCCAAGACTAGGAATTACAAAGTCAGTGGCTAATTCTAGACCTATGAGCAGACAATTGTGCTATAGCCTCTTGGGGGATCTCCAGCATCCTCTTGGTATTCAAATGTTATTTGGTGCCTAATTTTCACCTGACCCCCATCTCTACCAGGCAGAGAAGATGCAGAACCAATGGCCAGCAGCACGCTGGCCACAGCAAACTCCGTAATTCCACAAACATCATTCCTCAGAGAGAGGATCCAAAGGACTGAATCCTCTGCAAGAACTATTACCAAAATCCACATCCCAAGTCACCTGTCAGAAACAGAAATGGAGATTATGTGTGAGCACCTGGAGGGCAGGTTCTATGTGTTGCTCCACTATCATTTTCCCAGCACCTAAGCTGAATGCCAGCAAAGAGCAAGCCCTCTGATCAATGTGTGGAACGAGCTAGTAATGAATCCAATGGTGCCTTGGTTTCCACTGGACAAGCCAAGAATTCATCCCACAGTAACTAGAACCACAAGACACACCAGTTACAGGGCAGAGGCTTTCGAGTCAAGGCTTTGCACTTACTTGGTGTATACCCTAGGCAGGTGCTTAACCTCTCTGAGCCACAGTTTCTTCATCTGCAAAAGGGGATAACTCATGTAACTCCTAGCATTGTGAAGATTAAGCAAAATATCTGTCTAGAGTGCTAAGCACAATAACCTAGTAGCTGTTCAATAATGGCAGCTACTATCATAATTAGGTTTCCCAGGCATACATTCAACTACTGCAAGTAGTAGCCAATTCAACATAAGGGACTTTTCCCCTCTTGACAAAAAATGAAAACCTAGACTAACAAAGTTCTGACGCCAGTTTAGATTATAAGTAAGCCCCACAAGCAGGCTACCCACAATCCAAATTTGTGCCACTGAATATTACTGCTACTAATATTGGAGGGAAGACACTTTAAAAAATAAAAGCTCTTTCAGGCTTTCAGATTTCATGGCTGTCTCAGCAGACAGCTTATACTGAACGTCTCTGGTGGCCTCCTACAGCAGGCCAATCCAACACTGGAGACGCCCAGGGGAACACTGACAGGGGAGTTCCGGGAGAATTTCAGTGGAAGTGGATAATCAGTAACTATAATGGGCAACTAGTCTCTGGATATAACAGCCACACAGCATAATCCCTTGGGGATTCCTGAAACCCACGGGATTATGGACAACATCCACGAAAAAGACTTACTGTTACAACTAAAGGATCATGGGTAACTTACATTGGTCTAAAAGACAAACATTTTGTTCTTCTATTTCCAATTTCTAGTAAAAGACCAGAGATGAGTCAAGTCTGAACCCTACCCTCTCTTCATCAAATACCTACAGCCATATTATGTCATCTACAGAGTCAACAACACGGACCTCACAAGGTTGTGATCGCTGACAAGATTCTCTTGAGACACATATTCCCCACTTGGATAAGGTTGAAGATGCCATAGGCATGTCTCTTGCCACACCAAACAGGCCTTGACGAAACAGGAACCCACCACCAGCACAATTCAAAGGCATCTGGTTATGAGGCCTTTACAAATCCTTTTTGGCTGGTTCCCCACCTCACATAGACTCACCCAATATTTTAAAGTTATGATTTTAAATTCCCTTCCCAATTCCACTGTTTTTTATTAGTGATAGGATGTTTGAATAAGATCTTTTCTAACCACTGGTAGCTCCTACACAGACTGTGACTAATGTCCCCTTTTGGGTTGACACAGTCCTTCCTTCATGAACTATGTGCATCAGAGGAAGGTGACTTAAAAAATTCAATTAGAAATAGCTGGCTAGAAATGGAGCTAAAAAAATTATGTAAGAGTTAGGAACCAGCCATAAAATAAATTCAGTACTTATGAGGATGTAGAACTGGAATAGGAACAATATTGATGGGGGTATAAATCAGTATAAACACTTTACAAACCTCTTTGGCAGTATCCACTACCGCTGAATATAGGCCTACCCTATGACCCAGAAGTTCTACTCTAGGAATCTATGCAAGAGGAATGAAAACATAGTCCATTCAAAAACTTTTACATGAATATGCACAGCAGCATTATTCATAATTGCCAAAACTGGAAAACTACCCAAGTCCATCAATGACAGAAAATAGATATCTGCACACACAATGGAATACTATATAGCAATGATCTCCAATTACACCCAACAATATGGATGAATCACACAATTATCACTTCAGCAAAAGAAAACAATCACAAGAGTATATACTGAATAGTTCCACTTATGTAAGGTAGAAAGCAGGTAAAACTAATCTATGCCTTTAGATTAATGAGATTAACAGTAACCCTAAGAATAAAGGAGAGTAATTGGAAAATTGTATTAAGAGGGGCTTTTTGAGGTATCAGTAATATTGTTTCTTGATTTCAGTGCTGATTACACACATGTTCAGCTTGTGAAAATTCCCTGAGTTGCATGCTCAAGGTGCACTTTCCAATATACATATTACATTTCAATAAAAAGTTAAAAAATAAATCCATTAGAGCCAATTTCCTGTAATGTCCTTAAAGTGCCACCTAGTGGTATAAGTTAAACATAAACAAGTGGGAAGTTTCACCTTTAGCCATTTCAAAAATACGGCCCCATTTCTAACAGCACATTCTGGGATTGAGCTGAAACAGTGCCGTAGACGAAAAAGACAAAACAAAACTCTTGCCTAGCACATACAATCCTGACACAACACAAGAATTCAGTGGCAAGTTAAAGCTGTCTACTACAGAGCACACCAGTACCGATGAGCTAATGAGGCACATCTCTTCCCAATTCCACCTGTGATCAGCCTTGCTGGGAGTATTTACAACATAGACATTGGCAAAGGCTACAAATTGGGGCTTTTTCTTTTTGGGGAGAGATGGTTTACCAGCACACCAGTAGGTGATATCTACAGAGTGTGATGAGCACAGCAGGATATTCAAGAGGGAGAAAAAAATCTTTTACCCTGTTTTCCCAGAACAGGCTTCTTTCCCTTTTCTCACCTTGACGGCAAGGCCTTATAGTCTGGTTTCTTCTAATTATTCTGGAGAAACACAAAGTAGTGAAAAACCACCCACAGCAAGTCTTTGAAGCTGCCAGTTGAGTAAAGGGTATCTGCTCAAGATTTTGCTGGGAAAGACAGAGCATTTTGGTCAGATAAAGGTCCTCAAGGCCAAGCCACAAACCGTAGCCAC